>JBBPBX010027150.1:6447-21435 GCA_038048925.1 Garcialebias charrua
TCCAGAGGAGTTCTGGTCCACTCAGTGTTTGACAGGAGCCCAAACCATCAGCCTCCACCACCGTGCTGACAGCTGGAGGAGCTGTTTGCTGCAGTGCATTCTGGGTAAACAGAAGTCTTGTGGTTCCTTCAGATGAAAGTCGTGCTGCCATGTTGTTTTTAGAGAGGAGAGGCCATGACCTTTGACCGAGGCCTGTGGTGTCACTGCACAGTCTGACCTTCAGGGTGAATCAGCTGTCTGAACGGCTCTCCTCTGGTGAAGAATCTTTCTGTAGATCGATGGACTCCAAATGACCTTTGACCTTTTCCAGATTGACGGGCAGCAGCAGCTGCTTCTCGGAGGTCATTGCTGATGTCTTCTCGCTTTGACGTTGTGTTGATGCACACCTGGACGCTTCAGAGCAGCAAACGCTGTTTTCCAGTCGTTTTTGTTTGATAAAACACGACATGAATGACAACAATACTGTACATGGAAAGAAAGAAAAAGATTAAAACTAGATTTTTGAATAAAGATTCATAAGTTGGTTTATATCCTAATTACCATATATGGTTTAGTGTGATGAGTTTTTTTATCATGTTATAATTTTTTATATGTGAATATTGTTTGAATTTAGTGTTTGAATTAATTGTGTTTAAGAAGGGGCAGATAAAATAAGATTTTTTTCTTCTTCTGCTTCCTTTCATTTCATGTATTGTTTTGTTTCTCGTTGTTTTGTAAATAGTTTTCTTGTTTTTTTAAATCTGAAATGAATAATTTAAAATAATTTAAAATAAAAAAGCCACTCCTCCACGTCCCTCCCAGTTTGTCCAGAACCCCTCAGACTTGTCCACTTGGTTCTAACGTCCTCTGTCTCTGTCCTCCGTCTCGTCTCTGCAGCTCACGTCTCTCGGCATCACCTCCTTCACGCTGTGCGCTCTGGGCATCGGTCGTTTCCACGCCGCCACCTCCTCCGCCCAGCCGAAGGCTCGGCAGGTGGAGCGCTGCGGCTCGGTGCTGACCACGCTGCTGATGGTGTGGCTCTCTGCCCTGCTGCTCTCCAGCCCAGAAATCTTCCTGTGGCAGTTCAGCCCCGCGGTGTCCCCGTCCACCGGCAGGGTGGTGGACGCCTGCAGCATCACGCCGACCTCGCCTCTGTCCCTCCACCTGCCCGACTCCCTGCACTCCCTGCTGCTCCAGTACCACCAGGTGAGGCGACCGTCCTGCTTCTCTTCCAGGCGTGAGGCGGTCAGTAACCGTGTCTCTTCTTCTGCAGGGCCGTATGTGGTGGTGCTTCGGCTGCTACTTCTGCCTCCCCGTCCTCTTCACCGTCCTCTGCCAGATGGCCAGCCGAAACGTCAACAGCGACTCGAGCGCGGCCCAGAAGCAGCGTAACCCCGACGACCTCCACGCCAGCCAGAAGCGCCAGCAGCACCAGGAGGTGGAGCGGCAGCTGAACTGGACCTTGTTGGCGCTGGCGGTGGTGTACGGCGTGTGCGCTCTCCCCGAACACGTCTGCAACATCACGCTGGCCTACACGCACATCTCCATGTCTGAGAACACTGCCGCCATGATGGCGCTCTTACATCACTTCCTGCTGTTTGTGAAGTGCTCCGTGACGCCGGTGCTGCTGCTGTTTCTGTGTAAGGTGGGTCAGAAGAGTTACTGATACAGTTGTGTGACTAGTTTTTAGCTCTTTGGCTCTTCAGCTGTTGGAGCTAAACGTGAGCTATCTTTGAGATGTTTCATGGATTCATCAGAGGAGATGAGAAGAGACTGTGTCTCTGTGACAAACTGCCGGGAACAAAGAGACAAATCTAAACTTAAGTTTGTAACAAAACTCTGGTTTGTGTTTAGCAGCGTTTCATGCCAGAATGAAGTCAGAGTTCAAAACATTCAACTGAACATTCTTAGGAACAAGGACTAAAACAGACAAAAAATCAGCCAAAACTAAAGACCTTCAGAAAGTCTGGAGAACTGTAGATCCAGAACCACTTTAACAGATCACAGAAAAGTCTGGATCACTGTCAGCAAAAATATAAATATATGAGTGGTGAATGGAGCTTATTTATATAACGCTTTCCAGCCCCCTATGAGGGGCCCCAAAGCGCTTTACAATACCAACCATCCACCCATTCATACACACATTCATACACAGGTAGCGGTAGACTACCATGCAAGGCACTTTCCAGTCCTACCGGGAGCAACTCGGGGTTAAGTGTCTTGCCCAGGGACAACGTGTGTCACAACAACACATGGTGTGGGGAACCAGGATTCGAACCTCCAACCTTCCGATCGGGGGACGACTGCCATTACCACTACGCCACGGCCGCCCCCTAATAAGGACTGGATCAGGAGTTAAACAGGACTGGATGAGGAGTTAAACAGGACTGGATCAGACATTAAACAGGACTGGATCGTGAGTTAAACAGGACTGGATAAATATTTTAAACAGGACTTGATAAAGGTTTTAAACAGGACTGGATCAGGGGTTAAACAGGACTGGATCAGGAGTGAAACATAATTTGATCAGGAGTTAAACAGGATTTGATACGGACTGGATCAGGAGTTAAACAGAACTAGATCAAGAGTTAAACAGGATTTGATCAGGAGTTAAACAAGATTTGATCAGGACTGAATCCGGAGTTGAACAGGACTGGATCAGGAGTTAAACAGGACTAGATCAGGAGTTAAACAGGATTGGATCAGGGGTTAAACAGGACTGGATCAGGAGTGAAACATAATTTGATCAGGCGTTAAACAGGATTTGATACGGACTGGATCAGGAGTTAAACAGAACTAGATCAAGAGTTAAACAGGATTTGATCAGGAGTCAAACAAGATTTGATCAGGACTGAATCCGGAGTTGAACAGGACTGGATCAGGAGTTAAACAGGACTAGATCAGGAGTTAAACAGGACTGGATCAGGAGTTAAACAGGACTGAATCAGGGGTTAAACAGGACTGGATCAGGGGTTAAACAGGATTTGATCAGGAGTTTAACAGGATTTGATAAATGTTTTAAACAGGACTGGATCAGGAGTTAAACATCATTTGATCAGGATTTAAACAGGATTTGATACAGACTGGAGTTAAACATAACTAGATCAAGAGTTAAACAGGATTTTATCAGGAGTTAAACAATATTTGATCAGGACTGGATCCGGAGTTAAACAGGACTGGGTCAGGAGTTAAACAGGACTAGATCAGGAGTTGAACAGGACTGGATCAGGAGTTGAACAGGACTGGATCAGGAGTTAAACAGGACTGGATAAAGATTTTAAACAGGACTTGATAAAGGTTTTAAACAGGACTGGATCAGGAGTTAAACAGGACTGGATCAGATGTTAAACAGGACTTGATACAGGTTTTAAACAGGACTGGATCAGGGGTTGAACAGGACTGGATCAGGAGTTAAACAGGACTGGATAAAGATTTTAAACAGGACTTGATAAAGGTTTTAAACAGGACTAGATCAGGAGTTAAACAGGATTTGATCAGGAGTTAAACAATATTTGATCAGGACTGGATCCGGAGTTAAACAGGACTGGATCAGGAGTTAAACAGGACTAGATCAGGAGTTGAACAGGACTGGATCTAGAGTTAAACAGGAGGACTGGATAAAGATTTTAAACAGGACTTGATAAAGGTTTTAAACAGGACTGGATCAGGAGTTAAACAGGACTGGATCAGATGTTAAACAGGACTTGATAAAGGTTTTAAACAGGACTGGATCAAGGGTTAAACAGGACTAGATCAAGAGTTAAACAGTACTGGATCAGGAGTGAAACATAATTTGATCAGGAGTTAAACAAGATTTAATCAGGACTGGATCCGAAGATAAACAGGACTGGATCAGGAGTTAAACAGGACTGGATCAGGGGTTAAAGAGGACTGGATCAGGGGTTAAACAGGATTTGATCAGGAGTTAAACAGGATTTGATAAAGGTTTTAAACAGGACTGGATTAGGAGTTGAACAGGACTGGATCAGGAGTTAAACAGGACTGGATAAGGAGTTGAACAGGAATGGATCAGGAGTTCAACAGGATTTGATCAGGAGTAAAATATGACTGGATCAGGAGTTAAACATGACTGGATCAGTAGGTAAACATGACTGGATCAGGAGTTCAACAGGATTTGATCAGGAGTTAAATAGGACTGGATCAGGAGTTAACCAGGACTGGATCAGGAGTTAAACAGTACTGGATCAGGGGTTAACCAGGACTGGATCAGCAGTTAAACAGGACTGGATCAGGAGTTAACCAGGACTGGATCAGGAGTTAAACAGGACTGGATCAGGAGTTAACCAGGACTGGATCAGGAGTTAACCAGGACTGGATCAGGAGTTAAACATAATTTGATCAGGAGTTAAACTGGACAGGGTCAGGAGTTAAACTGTATTTGATCAGGCGTTAAACTGGACAGGGCTAGGACTTAAACATGATTTGATCAAGAGTTAAACAGGATTTGATCAGGAGTTAAACAGGACTGGATCAGGAGTTAAACAGGACTGGGGCAGGAGTTAAACAGGACTGGGTCAGGAGTTAAACATGATTTGATTGGGAGTTAAACAGAACTGGATCAGGAGTTAAACATGATTGGATCAAGAGTTAAACAGGACTGGATCAGGATTTAAACATGACTGGATCAGTAGGTAAACAGGATTGGATCAGGAGTTAAACAGGACTGGATCAGGAGTTAAACAGGACTGGATCAGGAGTTAAACAGGACTGGATCAGGAGTTAAACAGGATTTGATTAGGAGTTAAGCAGGACTGGATCAGTAGGTAAACAGGACTGGATCATGAGTTAAACAGGATTTGATCAGGAGTTAACCAGGACTGGATCAGGAGTTAAACAGGAATTGATCAGGAGTTAAATATAATTCGATCAGGAGTTAAACAGGATTTGATCAGTAGTTAAACTGGACAGGGTCAGGAGTTAAACATGATTTGATTGGGAGTTAAACAGGACTGAATCAAGAGTTAAACAGGACTGGATCAGGAGTTAAACAGGATTTGATCAGGAGTTAAACAGGACTGGATCAGGAGTTAAACATGACTGGATCAATAGGTCTACAGGACTGGATCAGGAGTTAAACAAGGATTTGATCAAGAGTGAACCAGGACTGGATCAGGAGTTAAACAGGATTTGATCAGTAGTTAAACTGGACAGGGTCAGGAGTTAAACATAATTTGATCAGGAGTTAAACTGGACAGGGTCAGGAGTTAAACATGATTTGATCAGGAGTTAAATAGGACTGGATCAGGTGTTCACCAGGACTGGATCAGGAGTTAAGCAGGATTTGATCAGGATTTAACCAGGACTGGATCAGGAGTTAAACAGGATTTGATCAGGAGTTAAACAGGACTGGATCAGGAGGTAAACAGGACTGGATCAGGAGTTAAACAGTACTGGATCAGGAGTTAAACAGGACTAGATCAGGAGTTGAACAGGACTGGATCAGGTGTTCACCAGGACTGGATCAGGAGTTCAACATAATTTGATCAGGAGTTAAACAGGACTGGATCAGGAGTTAAACATGATTTGATCAGGAGTTAAACAGGACTGGATCAGGAGGTAAACAGGACTGGATCAGGAGTTAAACAGGACTGGATCAGGAGTTAAACAGGACTAGATCAGGAGTTAAATAGGACTGGATCCAGAGTTAAACAGTACTGGATCCGAAGTTAAACAGGACTGGATCAGGAGTTAAACAGGACTGGATCAGGAGTTAAACAAGAATTGATCAGGAGTTAAATATAATTTGATCAGGATTTAAACTTGATTTGATCAGTAGTTAAACTGGACAAGGTCAGGAGTTAAACAGGGTTTGATTGGGAGTTAAACAGGACTGAATCAAGAGTTAAACAGGACTAGATCGGGAGTTAAACATGATTTGATCAGGAGTTAAACAGGACTGGATCAGGAGTTAAACATGACTGGATCAGTAGGTAAACAGGACTGGATCAGGAGTTAAACAGGATTTGATTAGGAGTTAAACATGACTGGATCAATAGGTATACAGGACTGGATCAGGAGTTAAACAAGGATTTGATCAGGAGTTAACCAGGACTGGATCAGGAGTCAAACAGGATTTGATCAGTAGTTAAACTGGACAAGGTCAGGAGTTAAACATAATTTGATCAGGAGTTAAACTGGACAGGGTCAGGAGTTAAACAGGATTTGATCAGGAGTTAAATAGGACTGGATCAGGAGTTAAAAAGGACTGTATCAGGTGTTCACCAGGACTGGATCAGGAGTTAAACAGAATTTGATCAGGAGTTAACCAGGACTGGATCAGGAGTTAAACAGGATTTGATCAGTAGTTAAACTGGACAGGGTCAGGAGTTAAACATAATTTGATCAGGAGTTAAACTGGACAGGGTCAGGAGTTAAACAGGATTTGATCAGGAGTTAAATAGGACTGGATCAAGAGTTAAATAGGACTGGATCAGGTGTTCACCAGGACTTGATCAGGAGTTAAACATAATTTGATCAGGAGTTAAACAGGACTGGATCAGGAGTTCAACAGGATTTGATCAGGAGTTAAACAGGACTGGATCAGGAGGTAAACAGGACTGGATCAGGAGTTAAACAGGACTGGATCAGGAGTTAAACAGGACTAGATCAGGAGTTGAACAGGACTGGATCCAGAGTTAAACAATACTGTATCCGGAGTTAAACAGGACTGGATCAGGAGTTAAACATAATTTGATAAGGAGTTAAACAGGACTGGATCAGGAGTTAAACAGGATTTGATCAGGAGTTAAACAGGACTGGATCAGGAGTTAAACATGACTGGATCCGGAGTTAAACAGGAATGGATCAGGAGTTAAACAGGATTTGATCAGTAGTTAAACTGGACAGGGTCAGGAGTTAAACATAATTTGATCAGGAGTTAAACTGGACAGGGTCAGGAGTTAAACGGGATTTGATCAGGAGTTAAATAGGACTGGATCAGGAGTTAAATAGGACTGGATCAGGTGTTCACCAGGACTGGATCAGGAGTTCAACATAATTTGATCAGGAGTTAACCAGGACTGGATCAGGAGTTAAACAGGATTTTATCAGTAGTTAAACTGGACAGGGTCAGGAGTTAAACATAATTTGATCAGGAGTTAAACTGGACAGGGTCAGGAGTTAAACAGGATTTGATCAGGAGTTAAATAGGACTGGATCAGGAGTTAAATAGGACTGGATCCGGAGTTAAACAGGAATGGATCAGGAGTTAAACAGGATTTGATCAGTAGTTAAACTGGACAGGGTCAGGAGTTAAACATAATTTGATCAGGAGTTAAACTGGACAGGGTCAGGAGTTAAACAGGATTTGATCAGGAGTTAAATAGGACTGGATCAGGAGTTAAATAAGACTGGATCAGGTGTTCACCAGGACTTGATCAGGAGTTCAACATAATTTGATCAGGAGTTAAACAGGACTGGATCAGGAGTTAAACAGGACTGGATCATGAGTTAAACAGGACTGGATCAGGAGTTAAACATGATTATATCAGGAGTTAAACAGGACTGGATCAGGAGGAGTTAAACATAATTTGATCAGTAGTTAAACATGACTATAGAACCTTATGTTATCACTGAATAACGTTTAAAATGTGTCTCGTCGTGTTTCAGGCTCTCGGTCAGGCCTTCATGGACTGCTGCTGCTGTTGCTGTCAAGAGTGCCAACCAACCGCAGCCCAAGGCTCACCAGGCTCCACCCACATCAAGCTGAAGGCCTCTAATGAGGCATCCATCTTCTTTGATAAAGCTAAAGACACATCAGCCATCTTGTCCATCTCAAGCTAGAGTCAGGTCTTCCTCCAGCAGTCCATAGACCAACCTGCTCCTGGTCCACTGGTCTGCGTTAACACGTTGCTATCTGAACGCTACAGCTCCTCTCTTTACATCAGCTCTCCGTCCTTTTTCTCCTCCTTCCCTCAACATGCGCTCGTTTTCATTTTGTCTTCCTGTCTCTACCTTCTCAGTTTCCGACAGCAGGAACCGAGTTCTGGACTCTGATCGGACTCTTCACTCTGTAGACTGAAGTTGTGCGGTTTGTTCGTTCTTACAAAAAGTAAATTGAGCTAAATTAGACAATTAGTTTCTGTAAATGATTAGGTCGGAGGAGAACGTTGGAGGTCTGCTACTGGGACGAGATGCTGCTGTGAAGAGAAGAGTTTGATGGAAGGCTGGTGGTTCTGATGTCACATTGTTTCAGGTCTTTTAAAGTGAGAAATTTAAAAACACCTCTGGATTTATTCAGGCTTTTCTCCAACGGTACACATTTATCCAGACCTTTTGGAGGTTGTTCTCTTTATCATAGCTCCATCCTCTTTGAAACCAATCATGATGCTACCCCCACCATGCAAGGCAGCTGGTGGTGTTCTTAGGTTTGAAAGCCTCAGCGTGAAACTGGCTTGGAGAAAACCCACGTGCACAATGAAACCATGGAAACTGCAGCTGAGTTTCAAACCTGCACCTTCCTCGCTGCGAGGAGAAAGCACTGATCCAGAATGAAGTCAGAGTTAAAAACATTCAACTGAACATTCTTAGGAACAAGGACTAAAACAGAAAAAAATCTGCCAAAATTCATAGAAAAACTAAAGACCTTCAGAAAGTCTGGAGAATGGTAGATCCAGTACCACTTTAACAGATCACAGAAAAGTCTGGATCACTGTCAGCAAAAATATAAATATATTAGGACTGATCAGGAGTTAAACAGGACTGGACCAGGAGTTAAACATAATTTGATCAAGAGTTAAACAGGATTTGATATGGACTGGATCTGGAGTTAAACAGTACTAGATCAAGAGTTAAACAGGATTTGATCAGGAGTTAAACAAGATTTGATCAGGACTGGATCTGGAGTTAAACAGGACTGGATCAGGAGTTAAACAGGACTGGATCAGGAGTTAAACAGGACTGGATCAGGAGTTAAACAGGACTGGATCAGGAGTTAAACAGGACTAGATCAGGAGTTGAACGGGACTGGATCAGGAGTTAAAGAGGACTGGATCAGGAGTTGAACAGGACTAGATCAGGAGTTGAACAGGACTGGATCAGGAGTTAAACAGGACTGGATCAGGAGTTAAACAGGATTGGATCAGGAGTTAAACAGGACTAGATCAGGAGTTAAACAGGACTAGATCAGGAGTTAAACAGGATCGGATCAGGAGTTAAACTAGATTTGATCAGGACTGGAGCAGGAGTTAAACAGGACTAGATCAGGAGTTAAACATGACTAGATCAGGAGTTAAACAGGACTGGATCAGGAGTTAAACAGGACTAGATCAGGAGTTAAACAGGACTGGATCAGGGGTTAAACAGGACTAGATCAGGAGTTGAACAGGACTGGATCAGGAGTTAAACAGGACTGGATCAGGAGTTAAACAGGACTAGATCAGGAGTTGAACAGGACTGGATCAGGAGTTAAACAGGACTGGATCAGGAGTTCAACAGGATTTGATCAGGAGTTAACTAGGACTGGATCAGGAGTTAAACAGGACTAGATCAGGAGTTGAACAGGACTGGATAAGGAGTTAAACAGTACTGGATCAGGAGTTAAACTGGACTAGATCATGAGTTGAACAGGACTGGATCAGGAGTTATACAGGACTAAATCAAGAGTTAAACGTAATTTGATCAGGAGTCAAACAGGACTGGATCAGGAGTTAACCAGGACTAGATCAGGAGTTAAACAGGACTGGATCAGGAGTTAACCAGGACTAGATCAGGAGTTGAACAGGACCAGATCAGGAGTTAAACAGGACTGGATCCAGAGTTAAACAGGACTGGATCAAGAGTTCAACAGGATTTGATCAGGAGTTAAACAGAATTTGATCAAGATCCACCGCACCGAGCATGTCCAGCTGCAGACGAAGACGGGTGTCCACCGGAAACATGACCTCCATCTTTACGTAGTGGTTAGCGTAATGGGCAAAGTGTTCCCAGTGAAGGTTCTTCCTGTCTGCAGACGCCTCTGACCTGCATCACAGTCCAGAACTCAGATCTACTCGATCCTTCTCTGCTTGTACTTTTGATCCGTCCACGGTCCTGAATGTTACAAAGCCTGAAGAGTCAGCTGGGTCAGATCAGAAGGTCGGTTCTACAGAACCGTCTGCAGCAGCAGTCCAGTTCAGATCAGAACCTGCGTCGTGTTGAAGGTGCGTTTCTGTAAAACGTGCAGCTCTAACGAAGCTACTAACTCGTCTTTAAACGATGATGACAACAAAGAAGGTGCTGGAGAGCCAGGAGGAGGAGCTGTGGGCGGAGCTTGAACTCAGGTGGTTTCTAAGAACAAGAATTGGAAGTGTGTAGTAGTTTAAAGTTTTAACACACTATCAGACTAGATGAAGTGAATTAGTTTAGATGTAATATGACCTCTGTATGATGAAACATGACTGTGTGTACGTGTCACATAATGATGATGATGTCATTACAACCCGGTAGGACCGGAAAGCACCTTGCATGGTAGTCTGCCGCTACCGGTGTATGAATGTGTGTAGCATTCAATGTGTGTAGCGCTTTGAGATTTTCACTAATGAAAAGCGCGTTATAAATTGAATTCATTATTATTATTATTATAACACGTGTCCGAGCTGCTTGTGTGTTACTGTCTCTGCAGCCAGAACCGGACCCGGACTCAGAACCCACACGACAAACTGGCGTCAGACGGAGTGAAAATCTACAGATTCAGGTTCAAACCAGGAAACTCTGGGTTTGATTCGGTGTGTAGTAATACAACCTTCATCTCTGAAACACTTTTTACTGATCCTCTCAGTAAAACAGACATGAACACCATTTGAATCAAGACACAGTTAGTTTATATGAAATCTAATCAGAGCCAATCCGATCCTCATGTTTGATGTAATTTTATGATTCTGTTAAATAAATGGTTCAGTTCTGCTGAACCAACATAAATTAACGTTTCATGTCAATTGCATCTTGCCTGGTCATAATCAATTTATTGTTTAAATCCTGAAAAAGAGAGAACTTGTTTAATATTTGATCCTAAGATTATGTCAGGTGTAAACCTGCTCATTCTTACATTTGGTCTTGTACAGTCAGTAAAACTGACCAGTGCATAACCCATTACAACTGGTGGCCCGTACGGGGAGGAGGTGTTAAGGCTGAGTTATACTCGCGCTTTGGTCCGCAAGCTGGAGCGCGCGCGTGGCGCTGCGTTCATAGTTTTGCCGCTTTGTTTATAGTTGACGCACGGCGGCGCATGGCAAAGTGCTGTTCTTTGAGCCCAGTCCACGGCGTCAACGGCAAAAGTCAACGGTGCGGCGGCGCGCGCACTAGGGTTTGTGGAGTTTCAAAAATTCGGAGGGGCGCGACACGCGCCAAGATGACGCGTGGGGCCAACGCACAGGGGGCGGGGACTGCGATATCGCGTCACTTTTGGCGCGTGCCCCTCGCGCGCTGCGCGACGCGTCAAGTATAAATCTAGCTTTAGAGTGACATCAGAGGATGCAGAGGTTAGATTACCGGTAATGTCAGAAAGGGTAAAGTATTAGTTTTAAGACGCCAGTATTTAAGATAAAACTGATTAAAACTGTCTTAATGCATTAACAACACTGTTGACCTGTCACTTGTGATTAAAAACAACGTCATTACAGCATCACATCTGAAACCTTACTGTTTAAAATAACAAACCAGAGATTATTCTTCTTGAAAAGAGTCTCTTGTTGAAGTGATTAGTGTCCTGGATTCAAAACTGACTGAGATTACAGTGTCACTGTGTCTTCACTGCAGGTTTTAGAGGAAAAATGCATCATGATCAACATTTGAAATAACACTGTATTTTCAGCTTGAATTAAACTGTTTGAATTAAACAGTCTTTGACTATCAAACATTGAATTCAATAATGCTCACTTAAAGCTTCAGTATGTAGCTTTTTTTATAAACATATTTCTTCACTCTGTCACTACCTCCTGACAGACTGATGTTAGCCAGGTAATCTCTGAAAAAAAAAAAAAAAATATTGTCCCCTTGCTTCTCCAGGTGGTAAATAAGCATTTCTAAAAAGAAAAGGTGACACGCCATTTTCCAGCCAATAAAAACAGAGTTTGTAACCAGCCAATAAAAACAGAGCTTGAATTTGAATTTCAGCAGACCATGGGAGAGCAGAGCCATATATGGCTCTGAGGGGGAGGGACCAGAATGCTTTGCCTGTTGAAATTTTTTCAGTTCTACAGAAACTGCAGACTGAACCTTTAACACAAGGTTATTCATTAACACAAAATAAAGAAAGTCTCTTATTGATTTAAAGTTGTGTCTTGATTCAAATGGTGTTAATGTCAGTTTTACTGAGAGATCAGTAAAACGTGTTTCAGAGATGAAGGTTGTATTACTACAGGTGTTTGCAGATTTCAACTCCTCCTGGTTTCACTCGGTTCTTTAAAACGAGTCCAGTTTGTTTCGGTTCTGGGTTTTTACAAATCAGGCTTCAGAACCATCACCTGAATAAATCCAGTTCAGATAAACGTCGTGTCGCACCGAGTCTTTATTTACCATCGGTTAAAAACTGGTTCCGGCCTCGCTGCTCCATCAGGGTCCAGAGGCCCGGGATCAGGAGCAGCCTGGAGGTGAGTTAGCACAACGCCAAGATGGAAAGACATCAGCAATGATCGTCTGTCAGTCTGTGAAGGGTCAAAGGTCATCTGGACTCCATCGTGCTACAGAAAGAATCTTCACATTTCAGACAGATTCACCCTGAAGGTCAGACCATGCAGTGACTCTACAGGCCTCAGTCAAAGGTCAAAGGTCATGACCTCTCTAAAGCCAGCTCAACTTTCATATGAAAGAACCACACGACTTCTGGACCAGAACCAGAGCAGAGGACAGATGTTTACCCAGAATGCACTGCAGCATACAGCTCAGCTGTCAGCACGGTGGAGGAGGCTGATGGTTCTGCTCCTTCTGGACCAGAACTCCTCTGGAGTCCAACAGCTGAAGCTTGGATCAAACTGGGTCCAACAGAACTATGATCCAGAACACAACAGCTGATCTACAACAGACCGGGTCAGAAAGAACAGAATCAAGGGTCCAGTCAGAGTCCAGAACCTGACTGACTGTGGTGGACCTTCAGAAAGCTGAACAGAACCTTCACTGATGGAAAGAAGAGTGGACCAGAACTCCTCCAGAACCAGGAGAGAGACTGATGAAGTCCTACAGAGCACCAGGACTGGAAGGAGGTTCTGGGAGCTGCTGGGTCAGGTCTGGAACCAGTTTCTGTTTTAAACAAATTGTTCTGAAATACTTTGAATTAATTTAAGAACCTGAAATAAAAGTGAGGACCGGTTCTGGTTCTGGGTGACCGTGGGCTCAGATCGTTGGTCTGAGGGTGTTTGAGAATCCTCCGTGTTCTCCAGAGGCTTTTCTTCCTGCAGAGCTGCAGCTCAGCATATCAATGACCCGGCCTCGGCCCGGTCGCCACGGATACCGGTCCGAATGCCCCTCACAGACACAGTTTTGTTCAATTAGAAAGTCCAACTGGTCTGCAACCGGTGCGGGTCTCGTCCCTGTCCCGTTGTCTCGTTGCCCGGGCAACCAGTGAAGGGGACTAAGAGCTGTAAGAGGGTGAAGGGCCGGAGGAAAGCGTTTTGTCCTCCAGACGGTCGGACTGTCAGAGAAAAGAGCTGCAGGAACCCCTGACAGCTACAAACTGTGGAACAGTCAACGAGGGTCAGGGTTCAAGTCCACCGTTTGGTTCTGATGTGGGTCTGAGAGCTGCAGGAACCCACAAACATCTGCACCGGTGTCCGGTAGAACCACTGCTCCTCCACAACCAGAGGAGATGGACGAGGAGGTTCATCTGACCAGGACGCCTCCCTCTGGAGGAATGCTGGGCACATCCCCTTAAGAGACCCATGTAAGGTCAGCTGGCTGTGGCGGCCATCTTGAACTGAAGTACTCAGTTGGGACATTAATCCAATGATTCCTTTCTTAGAGTTCATTGAAATCAGTTCACTGGTTCATCAGATATTTTGCTAACAGACAATGGAATACATGCACAAACATACACAGACAAAAACATTATCGACTGCCTTTCAGCCGTGGGCAGGAAAAACATTCAGGACCACATTGCTAACAGAACCACACTGCTATCAGGACCATGTTGCTAACAGAAAACAGTGCTAACAGAATCACACTGCTAACAGGACTACAATGCTAACAGGACCGTAATGCTAACAGGACCATGTTGCTAACAGAACCACACTGCACTGCTAACGGGACCATGTTGCTAACAGAACCACACTGCTATCAGGACCATGTTGCTAACAGAAAACAGTGCTAACAGAATCACACTGCTAACAGGACTACAATGCTAACAGGACCGTAATGCTAACAGGACCATGTTGCTAACAGAACCACACTGCACTGCTAACAGGACCACGTTGCTAACAGAACCACACTGCTATCAGGACCATGTTGCTAACAGAACCACACTGCTATCAGGACCATGTTGCTAACAGAACCACACTGCAGTGCTAACGGGACCATGTTGCTAACAGAACCACACTGCTAACGGGACCACGTTGCTAACAGAAAACAGTGCTAACAGAATCACACTGCTAACAAGACTACAATGCTAACAGGACCGCAATGCATTTACATGTCTTTGCGTGAGTGCAGCTACAGCGTGCGCTCTCAGGACATGATTACCTGCAGTGTTCCGTCAGTGAGGACTGAACTTGGAAAAAGGGCCTTCTCCTACTCCGCTCCTGCTTCATGGAATATCTTACAAAAAGATCTGAAGCTCTCGACCTTGACTTCTCTAAATGGTTTTCAGAATCTGTTGGAATCCTGGCAAAAACCAATGCAGATTTGTTCCTGTCTTTGATTTTATACGTCTACCTTATAATGTTTTGCTAGTTTTTTGATACTTTGTTAAAAGGAGGAATGTGTATGTATGTATATATATGTATATGTATATATATATATATATATATGTGTGTATGTATATATATATGTATGTATATATATATATATATATACAGTATTCTC
>JBBPBX010027151.1:0-16883 GCA_038048925.1 Garcialebias charrua
CACATTACCACACAACACAAAGATTTTTAACACTGGACTCTGTGTCATCAAAACGGGTTATTCACTCAACTCACGGTCATGTGCTCATTCAGTTTGCACTACTTCTCATATTTGCACTAATGTTTGTATTACATTACTGCATATAGTCATACTACTGTTTACATTTACATTCACACTACTGTTTACATTTACTGTTTACATTTATTACTACTGTTTACATTTATTACTACTGTTTACATTTATTACTACTGTTTACATTTATTACTACTGTTTACATTTACACTACTGTTTACATTTACTGTTTACATTTATTACTACTGTTTACATTTACACTACTGCTGATATATATATTCTTTTTACTAGCCTTGTTGCATATGCCACTTTACCTCTACAGTGTATACCAATATCAACTACCTCATACATATACTGTACTGTGTACAGTACATAACTTCATATGCTGCTTTGTCATTCTATTACAAATGTCAATGTCATACCTTCATTTTACTTTATAGATATACTTTTTATTATATACTTTTATACTACTATGCAAAAACTCAGGACAGTGCAGTATCATGCCGGGTACCCACCGGACTTGTCAGAACGCTCCTGCCGCCCCCTTTTGGCCGCTTGTCACGTTCCCACATGTTTTCAGCCACTGAAGATGCCACTGATGACGCGCTCTGGGAGGAGGCAGAGGAGGGGGGGTCTGGCCCTGGTTTTCTACAGCCGAACTGCAGCTCCAAAAGGCTTTGTTGAGATTAAAATGTTTTTTTTTAATGTTTGGGGTGATCACGTTCGAGCGGACAGCAGCAACTGTTTAAAATGCCAAGTTTATTACCGGAGTCTGGTTCCAATTCATGGAGGCTCGATGGGGTAAGTTTAAAAAGTCCAAAAAAAGTCCCGTTGTCGTTGTGTAATCACATAGCAGAGGCTCTCCCGATTGTTTGCTGGACGCGTCGAGCAACGTCGAGCCGCAAAATATAAACTTTTCGATCCGACGCTGCTCAACGCGTAGGTTGCTTTGGACGCGCGCGTGCGTGGAAAGGAACTGCTGCGTGCCGCCGCGCCGCTTCAAACACTCAAAACGTGCCGCTTCACGATACGCCGCGCCTCGACGCCTCTCCACATAGACTTTCAATGTAAACCGTCCGCTTCAGCTGACCGACACGGGTCCAGTGGGTACCCGGCATTACACTTTTATTATTTCATTTTATGCTTATGTTTTTTTCATTCATTCATTCAACCTTTATTTAGTCAGGTAAATCTTTTGAACCTCAAGGGCTCATTTACGAAAGCGACCTGCTAAAACTAAAGAACAATGAACAGCAGTGGTATAATTTCCTTAAACAATAAACAATAAACAAACAAACAATAAACAATAGAAAACAAAAGAGAGAAGAAAAAAAAAAAAAGTTTTTTTTTTTTTTTTTACAAAGTATCAAAAAACTAGCAAAACATTATAAGGTAGACGTATAAAATCAAAGACAGGAACAGATCTGCATTGGTTTTTGCCAGGATTCCAACAGATTCTGAAAACCATTTAGAGAAGTCAAGGTCGAGAGCTTCAGATCTTTTTGTAAGATATTCCATGAAGCAGGAGCGGAGTAGGAGAAGGCCCTTTTTCCAAGTTCAGTCCTCACTGACGGAACACTGCAGGTAATCATGTCCTGAGAGCGCACACTGTAGCTGCACTCACGCAAAGACATGTAGGAGGAGATGTATGAGGGCAGCAGACCAAGAAGTGATTTAAAGATGAAAATGTACCAGTGGAAGAGTCTGCGTGAGGTTAATGATGTCCAGTTAACCAGTGAATACAGGGTGCAGTGGTGGGTACGATAATCACAACCAGTTATGAATCTTAGTGCACCATGATAGACAACATCCAACATCCGCAGGGTGCTTGTAGGAGCATTCATGTAGAGAATGTCACCGTAATCAATGGAGGGAAGGAAAGTCACAGACACAAGGCGTTTCCTGACATTCAGTGATAGACATGATCTGTTTCTGAAAAAGAAACCCAGTTTAACTTTCAGTTTCTTCACTAGGTTTTCCACGTGGAGTTTAAAAGAGAGATGTGAATCAATCAGGATACCCAGATATTTATAGGAATCAACAAACTCAATAGGGACACCGTTTATTAAATGTTTTAGTGTTTAAATGGTTACTGTTGCACCGAGGGACTGAGAGAAATGCAATTTCAATCCTGTGTATGTCCTGTACATATTGCAGTTTTGACAATAAAGTTGACTATGACTTTTTTGACTTTGACTGTGGCTCTTATTTTGAAAATCGGCACAATCCGGAAGTGTCCCGGTCGTCTTCCTGCTCTCGGCCCCGTCCCCTCAGACAAAGCAGTGAGAGCAGAGTTATGCCCCGCCCCCTCAGTCAAAGCAGTGAGAGCAGAGTGATGCCCCGCCCCCTCAGTCAAAGCAGTGAGAGTAGAGTGATGTAGAGGAGCTCGTGCTCCTGTCCGAGCAGAAGATGTCGGTGAACGAGGTGTACGTGTTCCGCCCCTTCAAGCTCGTCGCGCTGCTCTGCGTCTTCCTCGCGCTCTGCCTGGACCTGGTGGCTCTGCTGAGTCCAGCCTGGGTCACCGCAGACCACTTCTCCCAGTCCCTGTGGGAGTCTTGCTCCCAGTCCGGGGCTCGGAGCCCCACGGAGGAGGAGGAGGAGGAGGCTCCGTGGAGCTGCTTCTCCACCCTCACGTCTGGTAGGAGCCGCTCCTTTGTCTGCTTTCTGGCACCTTCAGGGACAGTTTATGATCTGGTGAAGGTTTTGGTTTTCTGTCCCTGGGGGGGACTTGTTGCACAATTTTAAACAAATTGTTAAAAAATCAGTTTAAAACACAAACTGAGCATCTAAAGAGTGAAAAACTCTCAACAAAAAGCCTGAAACTTGATTGAGTCTAAAAGCAAACAGGTGGATTTGATTACACTGTCATGCACCTGCAGTCAGGTGAGAGGTGTGGGTGAAATGCATCTTTCTGGAATATTACAATGTCAAGGCGGTAAGTAAATACGCACTTTGCCAAACTTTTGGCCCCTCTGACCAGGCGGGTTCATTTGGCTCAGGGTCCTGTGCTGCTGCTGGTAAATTTCTGTTTGTACCAGAAATAAACAAGTGTTCAAGTTAAGGTAGGTATGAGACCAAACCATCCACAGGCCATGAATGGATTTTTTTACAAATTCAATGGATACAGCTCGATAAAACCAACACTTAAGATTTTCTGGGCTGGTGAAGAAATAAGGATTATGGCAAGTTTAGTCTAAACCACATGTGTCAAACTCGAGGCCCGCGGGCCAGATGTGACCCTCCACCTCTTTCTATGTGGCCCTTGAGTGCTTAAAAGGTATGATTGTCACATAATAAGTCAAAAAGGTTTTATATTATGACAGTGTAAGAAGTAGACATATATTTCTACATCTGTGCAAATATATATGTAATATTTGTAAGTTGATTAAGTAAAAAAAACAGTTATTTACCAATAAGGAGTACCGGTAGTTGTGTTTAATTTACATTAGTCAAAGTCAAAAGTCAAAGTCAACTTTATTGTCAGATCTGCAATATGTACAGTGCAGGACATACACAGGACCGAAATTGCGTTTCTCTCAGTCCCTCGGTGCAACAGTAAACATCTAAACATTGAAACACTGAAACATATAATAATAGACATAAGCATAAAATAGTAAACCTAACACTGTCCTGAGTTTTTTGCATAGTGGTATAAGAGTATGAAAATTTACACCAACTCTAAAACTAAAACATTAAACATTTAATGAACATAATATTGTCCTGAGTTTTTGCATACTAGTATAAAAAAAAGAGTATAAAAAGTATTACTGTACATTTAGTTAAATTTAACTACATTTATACTGTCTTACAGCTACATCTGGCCCTTTCAGGGCAACCACTAAGCTGATGTGGCCCTCGGTGGAAATTAGTTTGACACCCCTGGTCTAAACTAACAGGCTTTTAAAGCTTGTTCAACTGGAGCTACATTTTCATCACCCATGAGCTGCATAAACAGTAACGGCACAATCCATCCAATGGAAAATGTGGTGAAAGACTAACTTCCTGTTTACATCATCCTACAAATTCTGAAGGAAATACTCCTGGGGGTCAATAAAAAAAATGCTATAATTTAAGGGAACCCTAAACACGCACCTTGCGGAATGCGCACATTGGCCGTGACGTGGGGATTGGCTCGTACCTTGTTAGGGTGACAAATAGATTTAGATTCTCGGCTCGGACTTCACGGCTGTTTGAGGAGCTGATTTAGTTTTGTTGGTTTAGTTGGAGGTGAAAAGCTGGAGGATCTGTGTCGTTTGTTTAAGAGTTTATTGGTTTAACAATCAATTCTGGTGTGGAAACCTCCGAGTTACTTCAGCTCATTTAAGGTAGGGTTCTGTAGAGCTGTTTTAAACAAATATCATCTTCATTGTTGCAGATGGCCTTTTGAGCAGCCTCAGTTTAGCGAAGTCAAGTTAAATCTGACCTGACCAATGGGCTAACGGCTAGTTTGATGGCTAGCCTTTACTGAAAGTACTCATTTGAAGACTGTTTTTACAAACTTTCTCGCTGCTAGTTTTAAGATTGGAATTGTGGTGTCCCTTCACATTAAAAGTTATAAATTATTTGTAAAATCAAAAAGAAGGCTCACTATTTGGCAGGATCAAGCGTTCACTCAAGGAAACCTTATATTTTAAGTTTCTCTTCATACGTTAAAGGTATTGTGACATGATTTTGTAAATTTGAATATTTGTCAGAACATATATATCTTGTATCATTGAGCTCTGGTCGTTTTTGCATAATAAATTATAAATATATTAAATTTTTATTCCAAGTTATGGTAGTTTTTTTCTCTGGGATACGCCCCTAAAAATCTGCGCATTTCCGCAAAACATCATCTTGACGTGACAACGGGAAGGCACGCTCCAACGTGCATTTAAATAATAATGGCGGAGCATGTCCTATCGCGTCTGAGATATCATTTTAAGACAGTAAATCATCCAAAACTCTCATTAATATCCCTCCCCGAATAAAAAGAATTACCTGATCGCGCAGACATAATTTAAAAATACATCATTAGCAACGTGTTTGCTCCGGGCACTCGGCTAATGTTTGTTAGCTGCTATGTCGGCTTATTACCGGTTGCGTCAGCGATATATCATTTTAAGACAGTAAATCATCCAAAACTCTCATTAATATCCCTCCCCGAATAGAAGGAAACTACAGATGTTACCTGATGGCGCAGACATAATTTAAAAATACATCATTAGCAACGTGTTTGCTCCGGGCACTCGGCTAATGTTTGTTAGCTGCTATGTCGGCTTATTACCGGTTGCGTCAGCGATATATCATTTTAAGACAGTAAATCATCCAAAACTCTCATTAATATCCCTCCCCGAATAGAAGGAAACTACAGATGTTACCTGATGGCGCAGACATAATTTAAAAATACATCATTAGCAACGTGTTTGCTCCGGGCACTCGGCTAATGTTTGTTAGCTGCTATGTCGGCTTATTACCGGTTGCGTCAGCGATATATCATTTTAAGACAGTAAATCATCCAAAACTCTCATTAATATCCCTCCCCGAATAAAAAGAATTACCTGATCGGCAGACATAATTTAAAAATACATCATTAGCAACGTGTTTGCTCCGGGCACTCGGCTAATGTTTGTTAGCTGCTATGTCGGCTTATTACCGGTTGCGTCAGCGATATATCATTTTAAGACAGTAAATCATCCAAAACTCTCATTAATATCCCTCCCCGAATAGAAAGAAACGAGAGATGTTACCTGATGGCGCAGACATAATTTAAAAATACATCATTAGCAACGTGTTTGCTCCGGGCACTCGGCTAATGTTTGTTAGCTGCTATGTCGGCTTATTACCGGTTGCGTCAGCGATATATCATTTTAAGACAGTAAATCATCCAAAACTCTCATTAATATCCCTCCCCGAATAGAAGGAAACTACAGATGTTACCTGATGGCGCAGACATAATTTAAAAATACATCATTAGCAACGTGTTTGCTCCGGGCACTCGGCTAATGTTTGTTAGCTGCTATGTCGGCTTATTACCGGTTGCGTCAGCGATATATCATTTTAAGACAGTAAATCATCCAAAACTCTCATTAATATCCCTCCCCGAATAGAAGGAAACTACAGATGTTACCTGATGGCGCAGACATAATTTAAAAATACATCATTAGCAACGTGTTTGCTCCGGGCACTCGGCTAATGTTTGTTAGCTGCTATGTCGGCTTATTACCGGTTGCGTCAGCGATATATCATTTTAAGACAGTAAATCATCCAAAACTCTCATTAATATCCCTCCCCGAATAAAAAGAATTACCTGATCGGCAGACATAATTTAAAAATACATCATTAGCAACGTGTTTGCTCCGGGCACTCGGCTAATGTTTGTTAGCTGCTATGTCGGCTTATTACCGGTTGCGTCAGCGATATATCATTTTAAGACAGTAAATCATCCAAAACTCTCATTAATATCCCTCCCCGAATAGAAAGAAACGAGAGATGTTACCTGATGGCGCAGACATAATTTAAAAATACATCATTAGCAACGTGTTTGCTCCGGGCACTCGGCTAATGTTTGTTAGCTGCTATGTCGGCTTATTACCGGTTGCGTCAGCGATATATCATTTTAAGACAGTAAATCATCCAAAACTCTCATTAATATCCCTCCCCGAATAGAAGGAAACTACAGATGTTACCTGATGGCGCAGACATAATTTAAAAATACATCATTAGCAACGTGGCCTGTGTTAGCTATCTGATTCGGCTAGCTTGTTAGCAGCGAACAAACATAATCTGCCGTGATAATTGGCTTTATACACTCAAAGTGTATAAAGTAAAACAACATGAACTCACGTAAAATAAATAGTTTATAATCTAAAACACTACACACCTCCGATTATGTTTACACAAAGACTTACTCATCTCCTGGACAGTCTTCCGATGGTCCCTGCGTTGTTTCGACATGGTAGCTCCTGTGGGACTTTCTTCTGTAGATTTTCTTTTAAAAATAGTAGGAATAGCATCCGGTTTTAAAAGTCTTCTGAATCTTACTGGTAATCCTAAAGATTCTTTTATACCAGGTGCTGAAAACAATCGGCAGTGAAATGGTCGCTGCAGACATAGGACTCCTGGAACCCACCGGTCCTTGTCTGGTCCATTCTTGACAAAGTTTGTCATCTTTTGGAAATTTGTGAAGGCTCACTTGTTCACTGCTGATATTAGAACACACAAATGCACTACAACGTGACGGCATTTTTCAAGTTACACAAATAAAAGGCGATCCTTCAGGAAATGAATCTGTATGGCAAGCAGTTAACACACCTAATAAACGGGCAAGGCTCTGCCTTCTGCCCGTTGTGACGTTGATGACTGGTGACGACGACTGGTGATGACGTATTGCGGAAATGCGCGGAATTTCAGGGGCGTATCCCAGCAAATACCAGAGAAAAATTTAGCATAATTTCGAATAAAATTTTAATATGTTTATAATTTATTATGCAAAAACGACCAGAGCTCAATGATATAAGATATATATGTTCTGACAAATATTCAAATTTACAAAATCATGTCACAATACCTTTAAATAAATTACTTTTTACGTCAAAATAAACTTGTTGTGCCTTTTAATTTGCTGGTGACTTCCTGATGAGTAATTTATATTTAAAATCAACAAAGAGTAAAGTTAAACAGTAAGACTAGTGTACAGATAAATGTTGGCGTTATTTGGCAAGAAAAGTCAGTTTATTAAGAGTTTACACCTTACGTACTACTACGGCACAACTACTAATTAGTTGTTTCTAAGGATACCTTATTGTAAACTAGACCTAGAGTTTTTTTTAAAGTCCACTTCAATTAGTGGATTTTTCCACTTCAATTAGCTGTCATCTGGGTCAAAGAGCTATCTGCAGCAGGTAAGATATTGACTTTCCACAGAACTCCACTGCAAAAGACCTGAACTATTACACTAGGTCAAAATGATCCACTAGGCCTCATTTTGACCCAAGGGCAGCAGGAGGCTGTTAGAGTGATGTTCATCATGTTTTCACATTGTTTCCCTCAGCAGGTCTGGGATAGTGTTCTGTCATCAAACAGAGAAACTCAAGAGGAATTCCCCCCCTTGTTTCCCCACCAGTAAAATGATTTGAACCAGCTGGTTGGTATCTAATCACTTGAACCTTCTGTCCAACAGCAGAATAAAAAGCTGTACATGCAAAGTTTGACACAACTTATTTTCTAGTTCGGCTCATTATAATTCTGACAAAGATTTAAATGGTCCCTCTGTGTCTTTTTGCCGCCATCGCTCCCTCCAAACCGTTGCAGACACAAAGAGGCGTGGAGCCGTGACTGAGCGCTCTCTGATATTGTGGAATGTGCCGGGGTGAATAGGAGGTGGACTGTTCTGTGTGCAGAGCTCATTAAACAACAGTGAAGTGGGGGCGGGGTGGAGGGGGGTTAAAGGTGCCGAAGGCCAAAAGGAGACTGATTACCCGACACTTATCTGAAGATTTCTGAGCTATTGTTTAGTAAACAATAGGTTTGTAAACAATGTTTACAAACCGGATTCCAAAAAAGTTGGGACACTAAACAAATTGTGAATAAAAACTGAATGCAATGATGTGGAGATGGCAAATGTGGAGATGGCAAATGTCAATATTTTATTCGTAATAGAACATAGATGACAGATCAAAAGTTTAATCTGAGTAAATGTAACATTTTAAAGGAAAAATATGTTGATTCAAAATTTCAGTGTCAACAAATCCCAAAAAAGTTGGGACAAGTAGCAATAAGTCAGAGTCAGAGGTCAGAGAGTCTTTATTGTCATTTGCACCGCATGTGGTACATGTGATGAAAACGAGATTATGTACACGAGGTCCCAGTTACATCCAACAACAAATGAAAGAGAAAAACAGTAATAACATCTAGAACTAACTAAGAAAAACATCAACTAGTAATACACTAAGCCTAATATAGTGGGAATAAACAGCAGCACGAACATGAGTTTGTATGAGCAGATGGTCACAGATGAACACAGATGAACACAGCAACAAGAAAACAGATCAGCATCAGTATGATGTGATATTTTGCAGTGTTTATTTTTTATTTTATTTTTATTTATTCATGAGTCTAACAGCCTCAGGGTAGAAGCTGTTCCTCAGTCTAGTGGTTCTACACTTGATGCTCCTCAACCTCCGTCCTGAGGGGAGTGGGGCAAAGAGTGAGTGTGCTGGATGAGTGAGGTCTTTCATGATGCAGGTGGCTCTTTTCCTGCATCTGGAGGTATAAATGTCTGTGATTGTGGGGAGACTGACTCCAACAGACTTCTGTGCAGCCTTCACCACTCTCTGCAGAGCTTTCCTCTCTTCAACTGTGCAGCCTCCATGCCACACGTTGATGCTGGAGCACAGGATGCTCTCCACTGCACACCTGTAGAAGGAGGTGAGGACTGGGCTGCTCAGACCAGCTCGTCTCAGCCGTCTGAGGAAGTAGAGTCTCTGATGACCTTTCTTGATCAGGCTGGTGGTGTTGTTGCTCCAGCTGAGGTTATCATTCATGTGTACACCCAAGTATTTGTAGCTGGAGACCACTTCCACTGCAGACCCACCTATTTTCAGTGGGGCATGGGTGTGTTTGTTCCTTCTGAAGTCCACAATCATCTCCTTTGTCTTCTTCACATTCATGTGAAGATTATTCTCTTTGCACCAGCTCTCCAGGTGTTCCACCTCCTGTCTGTAGCTGGACTCATCATTGTTTGTGATGCATCCCACCACCGCTGTATCATCTGCAAACTTAACAATATGACAGCCTGGAAGTGTGGCTGTACAATCATATGTGAGCAGAGTGAACAGAAGGGGGCTCAGCACACATCCCTGAGGAGAGCCAGTGCTGAGGGTTATGGTGGAGGAGGAGAAGTTGTGGATCTTCACGGACTGTGGTCTGTCTGTTAAGAAGTCTAGTACCCAGTTACAAATAGAGGGGCTTAGTCCAAGTGTAGATAGTTTGTCTATCAGAGTTTGGGGGATCATGGTGTTGAAGGCAGATGTGAAGTCCACAAAGAGCAGACGCACGTATGAGTCTTTCTGATCCAGGTGGGTGAGAGCAGTGTGGACCACGGAAGAAATGGCGTCCTCTGTTGATCGGTTCTCACGGTATGCGTATTGATGAGGGTCCTCATTGATGTTGACGGTTGCCTTGATGTGGGACATGACCAGTTTCTCAAAACATTTAGCGACTATCGGGGTGAGGGCCACCGGTCTATAGTCATTCAGACCAGTCACTGTGGAGCTCTTTGGGACTGGGATGATGGTCGCGGTCTTCAGGCAGGTGGGAACTGACTCCAGT
Source organism: Garcialebias charrua (assembly GCA_038048925.1). NCBI lineage: Eukaryota > Metazoa > Chordata > Actinopteri > Cyprinodontiformes > Rivulidae > Garcialebias > Garcialebias charrua. Next base: position 10,384 of record JBBPBX010027151.1, read on the forward strand.
GCAAGTGAGGTGGTGAAGATGTCAGCCAGCACCTCACAGAGCTGGTCCGCACATTCCTTCAGAACTTTCCCTGGGATGTTGTCTGGTCCGGTTGCTTTATGAGGATTAATCTTTCTGAGATAATAAGTTGCTGGACAAAGGAAATTGAGCATATAACGAACAACTGGAAGACCAATTAACACTAATTAGGTCAATTGACAACATGATTGGGTATAAAAAGAGCTTCTCAGAGTGTCAGTGTCTCTCAGAAGCCAAGATGGTAAGAGGATCACCAATTCCACCATTGTTGCGCAGAAAGATAGTGCAGCAATACCAGAATGGTGTTACCCAGCGTAAAATAGCAAAGACTTTTAAGTTATCATCATCAACCGTGCATAACATCAAAAGATTCAGAGAATCTGGAACAATCGCTGTGCGTAAGGGTCAAGGCCGTAAAACTCTACTGGATGCTCGTGATCTCCGGGCCCTTAAACGTCACTGCACCTCAAACAGGAATGCCACTGTCAAGGAAATAACAGAATGGGCTCAGGAATACTTCCAGAAAGCATTGTCAGTGAACACAATCCACCGTGCCATCGTTGCAGCTGAAACTCTACAGTGCAAAGAGGAAGCCATTTCTAAGCAAGCTCCACAAGCTCAGACGTTTGCACTGGGCCAGGGGTCATTTAAAATGGAGTGTGGCAAAATGGAAGACTGTTCTGTGGTCAGATGAGTCACGATTTGAAGTTCTTTATGGAACACTGGGACGCCATGTCATCCAGACCAGAGAGGACAAGGATAGCCCAAGTTGTTATCAACGCTCCGTTCAGAAGCCTGCATCACTGATGGTATGGGGTTGCATGAGCGCTTGTGGCATGGGCAGCTTGCATGTCTGGAAAGGCACCATTAATGCAGAGAACTATGTTCAGGTTCTAGAACAACATATGCTCCATCTAGACGTCATCTCTTTCAGGGAAGACCCTGCATTTTTCAACAAGATAATGCCAGACCACATTCTGCAGCAATCACAACATCATGGCTACGTAGAAGGATCCGGGTACTGAAATGTCCAGCCTGCAGTCCAGATCTTTCACCTATAGAGAACATTTGGTGCATCATAAAGAGGAAGGTGCGACAAAGAAGGCCCAAGACAATTGAACAGTTAGAGGCCTGTATTAAACATGAATGGGAGAGCATTCCTATTTCTAAACTTGAGAAACTGGTCTCCTCTGTCCCCAAACGTCTGAGTGTTGTAAGAAGAAGGGGGGATGCCACACAGTGGTAAAAAAGGACTTGTCCCAACTTTTTGGGGATTTGTTGGCGCCATGAAATTTTGAAACATTTCCTTTAAAATGATACATTCAGTTTAAACCTGTGATTTGTGTTCTATTCTGAATAAAATATTAGATGTTTGCACCTCCACATAATTGCATTCAGTTTTTATTCACAATTTGTTTAGTGTCCCAACTTTTTTGGAATCCGATTTGTACTTTTAGAGTGTCATTGTTGAGTGGATGCAGCTCTGTTACTGCAACGGTAAAACACTATGATGACCAACAGCTTCAGAGTGAAAAAAACATTTATGTAACGTGAGAACTTTGTTTTTATGAGTAAAAGTTGCATTAGAACCACTTTAATGGACTAAACGCAGTAGAATCTTTGAGCGTCTGTTTTTAGCATCCTGATGAACCCGGCGCTCACAAACCCACAAACACAACCAGCAAAAACACTCTTGTTCTAATTATAGTATGGTGCCGAGTCTTTTGTGGTTTATCTAATCAAAGAGGAAATGAACAATCCAGGCAGACATGACGGGGTCAAACGGTCTCATGATAGGTTCTGCTGTATAAAAAAAATCTGCCAGGAAGGAATCTCCTCATGGAAAGGATTTGGAGTTTTGCTTCTCAAGCCTGAGCAGCTGCACTTTGTTTGGAACAGAGCCAGTAAATGTTTTAAGTAGAGCAGACCTTTCCCACACAGGAGAAGTCCAAATGGGTTCTGGAGCATTTCATAATTTTACAAAACACTGTTGAAGCACATCGAATTGGATCCTGTAAGCCCGGCAGATCTGCTGCACAGATGTTTCTCCAGAGATCTTAGGTTCAGGCTCAGGTAGATCCAGGATGTTCATAGGTTTAATAAAAGCCCTCTTGATTTTTATTATTATTATTAGTTCGTCTCTGTACGGCACCAGCCACCTGTTCCAGTCCGTTGTGATAAAGAGGGAGCTGAGCTGCAAGGAGAAGCTCTCTGTTTACCGGACGCTCTACGTTCCTACCCTCACCTAAGGTCACAAGCTCTGGGTAGTGACCAAAGGAACGAGATTGTGGATAATGGCAGTTGAAAAGAGTTTCCTCTGCAGGGTAGCTGGAGAGAAGTTCAGTTATCCAGGAGAGACTATGAGTAGAACCGTTGCTCCTCCACATTGAAATGAGCCAGTTGAGGTTGTTCGAGCATCTGGGATCTGTTTCCTGGGCGCCTCCCTAGAGGGTTGGTTCGGGCATGTCTGACTGGGAGGAGACTCCAGGGAAGATCCAGGACACGCTGGAGAGACTACGTCTCTTGGTTGGCCTGGGAACGCCTTGGAGTCCTCCCAGAAGAGCTGGAAGAGGAGGCTGTGGAAAGAGATGTCTGGGCCTCCCTGCTCAAGCTGCTGCCCCTGAGATCTGATTTAATTGGAACAAGCACAAGATGATGGATGGATGGATGGATGGACAGAAACTTTCTTTTGCTTGGATCATAACTTCTGAGCCACTGAAGATAATTTAATGAAACTTGATACGCATCAGTGTCACATACACTATCACCCCCGCTCTAAGGTTAAAATCACAATCAAGGTCAAAGGTTATACAAGGTCTTTGCTTGTTTGTGCTATTCCTCTACAGCAAACCCCCGATTTACGAACGAATTAGGGACCTAAGAACCGTTCGCAGCTCGATCCGTTCGTAGGTAGGGGGTGAAAATTATATTTAAAAAAAAAAATTATTCATTCATTCATTCATTCAACCTTTATTTATCATGCTAACGGAGCGCGCGCACACATTTAAGCATGTAAAGTAGTGTACTGTAATGTTAAACATTGCTATTCACATTTACAGAATAAATAAAAATATATTTTCTTACTTTGAGATGGTCAAAGCCGACATCTTAGGTTGCCATGCGTTGATTGTTGTCGGGCCGAGCAGCGCGGGGGCCGGCAAGCCACCGCAGCTGCTCCAGGCCTGTGTTAGCTAGCTGGCTAGCTTCTGCTAGCCAAGCCATGAGCTAGTGTTGGAGCGGCGGCGCGATCAATCTGCAGCTTCTGCTGCTCCAGCCGCTGCTCCAGCCTGAGACGTCCACAGAGCTATTCCAGCTAGTAATTAATCCACATGATGCGATCCTGGTCACCAGTGTTCAAAAGGCCGGCTCCCGTGTTAGCTCCAGTGTTAGCTCCAGTGTTAGCTCTGGAGCTAGCCAGGCCGGAGGTGTAGCCAGGCCGGCCGGAGGTGTTCGCACGGCGGCCTGGCACGATCGGCGATAAATCCGCTGCTGCTTGAGACATCCACAAAGTTCACAGAGACGTTTCCAGCTAGTAATTAATCCATATGAAGCCATCCTGGTCACCAGTCTTCGTCCAGCTCTCGGCAGCTAACCTAAGATGGCGTCCGCCGGTGTTCTACATTAATTTGTGACCGGAGACCCCAGTGACTGAACCTTAAATAGCGTCCGGTGTTCTACATTAATTTGTGACCGTGTAAACTGAAGACCTACTTCCTGTTTCCCAAAATTGCTCAAAAATTGCTCAAAAATGATCAGAAATGATCTTTTTTATCATAATTATTATTTATAAAGCCTTTAAAACAACCAGAGCTGCAACAAAGTGATGTACACATGAAATTAAGAACATTTAAACACAAAAAAAAAAAAAAAAAATTTTTTTTTTTTTTTTTTTTAATTCATATTTTTATTAAATATGATATGTTCGTAAGTCCCGTGGTTCGCAGGTCGATGGGGTCGTAGGTCGGGGGTCACCTGTATATTGCTGTGAAGTAGTACATGTATGTAAATGGGTGTATAATGTGGCGTATGCGATATTCTCCTTCTACTTCCTGTTCATTCAGAGCCACTGATCAGTTTCTTATTGATTAAACAGAATTGGGACAGAACTCTTGTCTCGTGCAGGTTTCAGTCCGTTCTCCTCTCTGTGTGGGAGTAGCACTCGTTTTATGTTTGCCTGTGTCCTGTCCTGCAGATTGGCAGATTGCCACCCTGGTGCTGCTGGGGGCCGGCGCAGTGGCAACTCTGGTGGCGTTTTTGGTGGCCCTGGTTTCCCTGTGCTGGGGGACGCAGAGACAACAGTATCGCATTATAGCAGTGTTCCTCTTCACTGCAGGTACGTCACATTTCCCTCTTACTCCATACAATCCTTCAGCCACTCGTGGACAAATGTGTTTTGAAACAGAGAGCCATTTCATTATTTATTTATTTTTTATTCACCACAAGAGTTTCCATACAGGCAGAGAGCTGCTGGCTTGTGAGCCAAAAGCAGCCGCAGAATTTGCAGCCTAACCAACAGAGTTAGGCAAAAGACCACAGAATCCTCGCCCAGCTTTGCCTCATTGTTGGACTGCTGCTTTTCTTGAAGCCTGAAGTTTCACAGTGAGGAAGGAGGGTCTGAATTCAAAACGTATCATCAGAAATAATAGGCACATTGTTTATGGACAATAACAGACTCAGTCTGATGAAACACTGAGCACTGACACCCTGTTTTTGTTTGCTAAAGTAAAACTGAGTCATGTAAAACACATTCGTCCAATTCACTTTCCCTCTTCTTGCATGATTTTAGCATTCTTTTTCGTAACATTTCAAAGCCTCTTTTGTGTTTGCATGTTTCAGAATACGTTAAATGTTTTCAGTTAGTGATGCTTCTGTAAAACGTTGAAGTTGTATTACTGTCTTGCAGAAAAAAAACAAGACCCTCTTTGGAAAATAAAAACCCTGTTGTAATGGGAAATACAGTGTTTATCCCTAAAGTATACATCTTCCCTGAGATGCTCTTCACCATCTTCTGACCTGTTTTAATTTTCTTCCTGGTTGTGGCTTCTTCATAGCATTAGTACCTCTTCCTCTTTGTATTTGAGGTGGAAAGCAGCACAGCATGTTCTCAGTTTATGAGTGTTTTGTTTAAAGACAGAGTTGGCCTTTTTGTGCTTTCAGTGTCACAGTTACAGCTCAATGTTTCTGTGATGTTTGGGACTGGTGCATCAGGCCAAATTAACCCCTGCCCAGATTAAACTCTGGTATAGTTTGGCCCAGGCCAGAGTTTACCCCTGGGGATGAACTGTGCTAGGCCAAACTGTACCCGGGGTGTAATTTAGCCTAGGTCAGACTATACCCCTCCACCCCTCCAGGCCAGAATATATCCATCTATATACCCATACTTTTTTTCTTCATCTTCATCTGGCTGCTCCCTTAATCAGGTATCACCACAGCAAACTAAGTCGTACGAAGACTTGACAATTATTTTTATACCGGATACCCTTCCTGACGCAGCCACAGACCACCGAGTTACCACCACAGCCCTATGTGTAGAGCAGAGAGCTGCTGTCTAGGGTGCACTGGGGAGCAGATGGTGGAGGTTAAGGGCCTTGCTCAAGAGCACAGAGTGGTACAAATGAGCGTGGAGGCAGGTGTGGGGTGTTTCACCTTTCCCACCCACATTTTGATGTCAGTACCGGGAGTTGAACCAGCGATCTCCCAATCACAGGCCCACCTTCTCTAACCTTTGCGTCACCACTCCCATATACTGTACTTGTATATGCTCATAACAAATGGTTATGTTTTAAGATTTCAGTCAGTTGGCTTTCTCACTTATTGCATATATTGTATAATCAGGCCGGATGGGTATGAATAAGCCTAGACCATAGTTTACCTGGATTATAATCCAGCCTGGGCTCCTTTAACCCCAGGTACAGTCCGGACTGGGAGTATATGGTCTGTTACACTGAGTCAGAGTCAGAGATTCTTTGTTGTCGTTCGCATCACATGTGGTACATGTTGTGGAATGAAATTGCGTACACAGGGTCCCAGTTACATCCAACAATAGCAAAAATATAAAGTGTAAAAAGAAACCTTAAATAAGGATCTAAGATCTACACTAAGAAATACGCTAAACAAACGCCAAGCGGTATGCTAAAAGTCACAGAGGGAATGAAGCTCTCTGCTGGATGTTCCTTTCATCTGTGCTGAGAGAATTTCTGTGCACATTTGTATGTACTACAACAATTTGAGCTCGTAGTAAAACATTTGTGGTCCTTAACTGGTCCAGATCCTTCACTCTGAAAACATTTGATGAATTCCCAACGTCGCACCAAAAACGTTAACTTTGTTGACCTACTTTCAGCACTTTGGTTGGCCTTGTTGCTATTTTAAGTGCTCTATAAATAAAATGGTATGGTACTTGAAAACAAAAAGTCTGGGCAACTGTTATTTTTCCCAGAAAAATAAAAATGTATTACCGGTAGTTTTAATGTATTAGTAAA
>JBBPBX010027151.1:21846-37514 GCA_038048925.1 Garcialebias charrua
ACACACAAATTACAAAAATGACTTACCAGATGAGAGCCTTGCCATGGCAAGTTATCTAGGGAAAACACTGGAACTGAATTTTTTAGACAATTGATTTCCGATGCAGCACAAATGTTTATTTGGTTTAAGGCAGAAAAATTATGAGGATTAACAAAATAAAGCAGAGCGCTACATTTGTACTGCACACGGTTCTCACGGTTTGGTGTCTGAACTGAGCTGCTGCAACCTCCACTCCCTGTCCAGAGAGGGCAGAGCTTGGTGAGAGATTTGGTAGGCAGGGCGCCCTCCTTGAATAATGGTGGGGAAACACTGGTTATCATTTTATAATGTGAAACGTTTCTTGTTCTAACAGTAACTTATTTTTGTTCATTTGTTTTTTATTTTCTCATATTTTACTTTATGACAAAATGTTTTCACTTTACTTACATACATACCTATCACTCTGTACCTCAAAGCTCACATTATCCCATACAGTTCTTAAATGTTGACGATTCAAAAATGTAAAAAAAAATCTAATCAAGTCTTCAACATAACTTGGAAAAAATATAAGATAATAAACCGTAATGATACAACATTAAAAATTTAGAACAAGAAACTTTTCACATTTTGATTTTGTTTTTTAGGATTGGCACCTGTATGTAGGCTTCCGTTATAAAATCTAGTAAGAAGGATTTATAGTGGGACAAACATGTGGAAGGGAAAGAGTTTTCAGAAATATCCCATTTAAAATAAAATATAGAATGCACTGTAACTCAAATTTTTAAATCATAGCGGATTGATGGGAGTATTTGGATTTTAGTTACAGTATTGAATACTTGCAAAATAATATCATCACAAGCTTGTTTTATACAGGTTTCAAGTGTTGCATCAAATTGCGAGAAATTGTTTTATTTAAAAAGGACCTAACTTAACTATCCAATTCCTTGTTTTTAAATATTTTAAATCTTTGTCGGGTTGAAATGTAAAGAATAATGAAGCTGTGTCTTAAATTATTAGACCTAGTGCCATGATTGTTAAAGGGGACCACAGATGCAAAATTCACTTTTTAATGTTTTTGTACTCAACTTTGGGTATTTACTTCATAAAAAACAGTCCTAAGGCCAAAAAAATGCACCCAGTGGTTTATTTACTATAAGTATATTTATTTATCTTAGATAGAAACGGGCCGATTGCACTTCCTGCGGTTTGTTACGTCACAAACCGCAGCCACAACCCACAGCCACAACCCATCCCAACCTTTGTCCCGCCCCCGTCACCTAGCAACCCCTGGTAATGCTCCACCCACGCGGTTCCTGAGTTCATCTCAGCCTGCACACTAGGTGGCGGTATGCACCTAACAGTTGTTTGCGATCCGCCATAAATCAAATGGAGAAGAAGAAGAATAGTTCATCTCAGCAGAATGGCTCCTAAAGTTAAATGTTGCGTTGTTGGCTGCATTACACAACATGTGTTGATACACACTCTTCCAGTCTCAGAGAGCAGAGATGCGTGGCTTAATTTTATTTTTAAAGGGGACCACACATTCAAAATTCACTTTTTAATGTTTTTTTACTCAACTTTGGGTATTTACTTCATAAAAAAACAGTCCAAAGGCCAAAAAAATGCACCCAGTGGTTTATTTACTCTAAGTAGATTTATTTTACTGTGATAAAAACGGTTCGTTTTTGAAATAAACTGGAAGTCAATCTCGCCTTTGACGTCACAGGCGAGCAAGGACAACCCACCCCAACCTGAGTCCAGCCCCTCACCTAGCAACCCCATGTCAGGCTCAACCCACTTCATGACTGTTGTTTTTCATGATTTCATCTCATCTTTTGTTTATATGTTATTAATTTCATGTGTACAGCACTTTGTTGCAGCTGTGGTTTTTTAAATGGCTTTATAAATAAAGTATAATTGTTATTTTTATGTTTTAGTTCAATTTTTAGTGTATTTGCGATCGCTCCGAACGCGCAGCCGGCAAAAATTAAACGAGCAGACCCCGGCGTCAACGGGACCCTCTTCTGGCGGATGGAGCGGAGCTTCAACTGTACAGCCTCGCTGCAGCCTGGCAGAAGCCTCGCAGCAGCGAGGACCTTCTCCTTACGGATTAATTTACGGGAGACACTTAGTGAACGTTGTGTGTGTGTCTTGACTGGAACAGCGATAACTCTCAAAGTCTCCGCGTGCAATGAGCGGAGCTGGCGAAAACCGGAAGAGGAACAAGCTAACATTAGCATCGGATTCGGCAGGTCTCATGCTAAAAGGAGCAGCACATTGCGGCGCGCTCAGACGGGTTTCGGTAAGTTATCTTAAGCTAGCACTAACAGTAAGTCAAATGAATAATTAAAAAAAGAGCTAATTTTAAAACAACAACACATTACAGATACTGGCTGTGCAGAGGGCGTAAACAGATTGTTGAAGGGCGTGGACTTCAGAACTTCTATCAGAAACCGTTCGTTCAAAACGAAAGTTAAATATTGCAGAATTAAAAAGGGTATAATTGATTATCTAAGAATTATTTTGTGCATTAAATTGAAGGAATAGGGTCTAGATAGCACAAAGAAATAACATAAAATTATAAAAAATGCATCTGAGGTCCCCTTTAATGGCAATGTCCAGGCGACATTACCGAAGAAGAATTACACTTCTTATATGATGAAGGACTACTTTTGCAAAACTGCCAGTTTGGTTGAGTGGTTAGCGCACTGGACCGCCACCGGGAGACCTGAGATCGCATCTTGTCCATTGCATCTTTTTTTTCCCCCCCTTTTTTTTTAAAGCCTTTTGTTTCGGAGAAACCCTCTCTGACCCTCCTGGCGCAGATAATGGAGCACTAAGCAGATTTAAAATTGATAGTTTTCAGATAAAAAGACAGCACCGCTGTGAGTGTGTGTGTGTGTGTATGTGTGTCCGCCAGTGACTGCTCGCTCCCTCCAGCTCGCGCGCACGGTGAGAGTGAGGGAGAGAGGGAGTTGGACATGACAGGAAGAATAAAAAATGACACGACAACTTGTACACTGTGATCTGTTGCGGTCCAATTCAGCTCAGCTCGACTCTGTGGCAGTAACGTGAGTTGACTTCCTCGTCTGCCTTTGGAGGGCGGAGTTAATGTAAGCAGATCTTTGAAGGGCGTGCCACGAGATCTCATTATCATAAACCGGTCGTTCAAAACGAAAGTTAAAAATGGCAGAATTAAAAAGGGTATAATTGATTATCTAAGAATTATTTTGTGTATTAAATTGAATGAACAGTGTCTGGTAACCCCAAAGAAATACCATAAAAATTTTAAAAACATATCTGTGGTCTCCTTTAAAAACATGGGATTAAAGATGATCATGAGTCAAAGGTTTTACATTTTGAATACAAAAAAATGAATGCTAAATACAAATCATAACTGCTTGACTGGCAGACTGTTGGTAAAATTTGTTTTTATTTCGAGAGCTGTAACGCATTAGCAGCTGAGTGTAGCATGTCATTTGTTTTGGTTCCAGCACCGTGTCAAACCTCAAACATGTGAGCTGAATTAAACCCAGTGAGGTCCACAGCTCTGCCTTTTTATATTTTCACTGTAAAACAAACATCTCATGATTTCCTCTCTGGTTCCAGTGGTTCTGCAGGCCTGCGCTCTGGTCCTCTACCCCATCAAGTTCATCGACGGAACCATTCGAGAGACCTATCACGAGTTCAACTGGGGCTACGGGCTCGGCTGGGGGGCCACCATCTTCATGCTGGGCGGAGGGATCCTCTTCTGCCTGCGGACAGATTTTTACGAAGATGCTTTGTATTGATCAGCCGCTGTAGATGAACACAGAGACATTTCTTCACTCCGCACAGGAGACAGGCCTCCTGTTGTGTCCCCTCTTGTCTTGATCTCTGTTATTTTTAGACAGGTTGTGAAGGCCTCATTTAGGGTCAGAGCAGTGTGGGCAAAATGCCCCCCCTCACTCAGTCCAGCTGGGGTTTGGGGTAGTGACACCAAAGAGAGTTTTCTGGACAGGCTCGAGGCACCACTGCTGGACGTTTCCACTGACCTGGATTTCTATTGTTAAACAGAAACGACATAAACCTGAATGAGTTGCGGCTCATTATTATGTAACAGAACCGGCTCGTGTCTAGATTTTCTCTTTTTTTATTGTTTTTGTAGCTTTTTATGAAGTTAACCTGTTTGAAAATGTATTTATAGCACAATTTTTCACTTTCTTTGCAATGAAAGCATGAACATGAAGTGAAGCATGGATAGTATGTAAATAAGCTAACCTTGATATATACTATCAAGTGATAAGCTTTTTTTTTAAATCAACTCTAGTGTGTCCTTTGAAAGCTGTAAATGTGTACAAATTATTTCTATATGATGGAAAGTTCTGAATAAATAATGCTAGTTTTGGGAGAATAATGTGCACACTGTGTTATACCAATATTAAGACATGCTTTTTTTTATTTATTTTTTTTAAGTTGGTTTACACACTGACTTTTGTTGTATTTTTTGTACACCTCTCTTTGGAGGCATGCCATGAAGACAAAGCATCAAAAACAATTAATTATCCAAATCACATTCCTCAGAGGTATCCCAGGCTAGCAGCTAGTCAGAATGTGAGAAAGAGTTCTGTCAAATATTTAATCTTCTCAAGGTCTTATGAGGGAGAAAAAAATCAGCTACGCATTTAATTTTCTCTGTTTTCATTTATTTTTTTTCGGGGTGCTGTCAGTAAACAATCATTCCTGACAAAGCCTAAAACTTTTTCTAAACATTTATATTTAGTCAGAATTTTTCAAAATGTTCTCATAACCTCACAGTAACATTGCTGCCCTCTCGTGGTCCTTAAGAGGAAAACCCCACCATAGGGAAATCCCATTACTGTATAAATGATGCTGTAATTATCACATTATAAAACGATGCATTCCTTTAAGTAATGATTTTTTTTATTTTACCCCATCACTATACTTTTGATTTTTATATTAGCGTACATGGTGATGTTTTGCTTTTTACTTTGTTATTTTTGTACTCTTATTAAAGGTGCAATATGTAGTTTTTGGAACACGCTGGAACTTAGAGAAATTTTGAACAGAGACACGTTTCTGGTCCCTCCCCCTTGCTCTCGCTGAACTTCAGCTCAGCCTCCATAGCTCCGCCTCCACTGCATGTCCTGTCGCAGCCGCTGCGATATTCTGTGTTTATATGTTAATAAAACGTTCTAAAAAATAAAATAAAAACATGGAGCGCTGGTCCAGCACACCAGAACACCAGGAAATCTGCAGAGCCTCGCGCAGCCACGTTGAACCAGAGTTTAATTCGCTCGTGACAAATTCATTCATTTCCTCATCATTTCAGTCATGGAGTCAGCGGAGGAGGAAGCGATCACTTGACTTTTGGCAAAAAAACAAGAAAAGTCCAGATCAGGGATGAAGAAGGGGAATTTAATAAATTTGTGTCACATACAAAACAATCCTGCATTGCTTTGCAATCCTTTGAACGAGAATGTGCGCGGCCGCTGGGGCTGGGACAGGCGGGGGCGTGAGAAGCTCTGTTTTTATTGGCTGGTTAAAAACTCCTGTTTTTATTGGCTGGTTAACGGCGGGTCACTGTGGGTTTTTAGAAATGATTTTAGAGAAGCAAGGGGATTTTTTTCAGAGATTACTTTGTCTAACATCAGTCTGTAAGGAGATAGTGACAGAGTGAAGAAATATGTTAAAAATATATTTTTTAGAAAACTTACATACTACAGCTTTAATCCCAATGGGGACATTAATTCTCTGCATTTTTCCCATTACACATGTGAGGTGCCCGGGGAGAAGTTGGGGGTGGGTGGGCTTTGATCATGAGCCCAGAGTGGGGCAAATGAGGGTGGAGGCAGGTGTTTGTGCTTCACCTACCATACCAATTTATTTCTAAAGCACTTAAAATATAACATATCAGCTGTCCGAAGTGCTGGACAAAACAAGCACAAAACAATAAAAACAATTGTATAAATAATCAGAACATCACAAGTAAAATAATACAACATTAAGACAGAGATGCTAACTCACTCTTAAAAGCCAATGGAAAAAAATGTGTTTTCAATCGAGTTTTAAAAACAGAAAGTGATGGGAACCTGCCTGACCTTCAGTGGCAGTTCTATGGAGATAAAACGATGCCGAAATGGGCGTGGACAAATACAGAAGGGGCGTGAACAAATACAGATCTCGCGAGAGCAAATACATGCCTCGAGGGAGCAAATTACTCTCGTGCGAGCGCAAATCAGCCCTGCGCGCGCAATGGGGATGAGCGCGAGCGTAGAAAAGAGATCCAAGCGCGCGCACGTGCGCTCGGAGGACAACTACATGCTCTCGCGTGCAAAATGTATCTACTGACAGACTCTCCCTCTCGCTCACGGTTCAGACTTTTGGCAGCCAGTGGGAGGATCCAGACCACGACACATGATTGGCTGCAGTCTTCCTGTCCTCTGTGATTGGGTGTAACACTTCCTGAACCTGAAAATGTAAAATACTGTAAATAGATACCTCTGGACTATTGAGAATGAACTTTCTTGTTAAATAAATAGATTTATCTAAATATACTTCAAGTACATTGTTATAAAATATATTTTGTTGCACTTTATGAAGTACTATTTTTTGCTAAATATAAAATACATTTCAATCAAATATATTTCTAAAAGGAATCTTCATATAAACTTTTTAACTGCACGTTTCATTCAACCTTTATTTATGCATCTCATTGAGCCTCGAGGACTCATTTACAAGAGAGACCTGGCTACAAACAAAGAATGATGACAACAGTGACAACAATAGACAGTTAAAAGAGGCATACAGATTTTTTTTAACAAATTAAAATAAGATGGCGAACTTACAGCCATTGCTTTTGGAGGTGAAAGAAAAGATTGATGACTCAAGAGGTGAAATTTATACATTAACAGACAGGCTTTCTCTCTGCAAAAACGTTTTCCTAACTTCCTAACTTTCCTAACTTTCCTAACAATGCTGTTATTGCTGGTATCACTCAGCCCTCTGTGAATAGCAAACAACCATCAGGGTGTTAACGATCCATCGTCAGGCTGATGGTCCTCCTTGATCATGTGAGCAGCTGGTTTCGGCTGTCATCAGCCAACTGGTTGATCCACTGTGGGAGGGTGCTATTTATAAGACTGAGCTGAACACAGCTTCTCAGACTGAGGAAGTCTTTCGGACGAAAGACGAAACGTTTCTACAGTTTTTTTTGCTTTTGTTTTGTTTTGTTTTTTGAATGTCCAGAGGACCAGACTTAGCTTTTTTGGATTTTTCTACCTGGATTATTGAGCATGCATCAGGGTGTTTTCCTAACTATTCATTCATTCAACCTTTATTTAGTCAGGTAAATCTTATTGAGCTTCGAGGGCTCATTTACGAAAGCGACCTGCTACAAACTAAAGAATGATGAACATCAATGATACAAATATATTACAATAAACAAAAGAAAAGAAAAAGTTGCAAAAACATTACAAGGTAGATGTACAAAAAAATATCAAAGACAGGAACATATCTGCATTGGTTTTTGCCAGGATTCCAACAGATTCTGAAAACCATCCAGAGAGGTCAGGGCCGAGAGCTTCAATATATAACTACAGTACAGTATATATAATATATAACTATAACTGCTGCTACCCCACAATGCACTGCCAACTCAAAATTCTCCTTCAAAATAAAATACAGATAGATCAAAACTGTGGAAGTTTTCTTTTTTCTTCATTTTCAAACTAAATTATTAAGACATTTCCAACTTCCAGAACAGTAGTAATACCCAAAAGATGAACTTGTGTTATAGAATATTTTCTGTACAGACATTATCCCACTGCTTTATTCACATGAGAGTAACAGGGGACCTAAAATCAAAACAAACTGATAGTTCTAATCTGACAATGTTGCAGCGTTCAAATATTATGTACCGGTATATTAATACAATGTGTGTGTGTATCATGTATATACTGTACAGTATAACATACACACAGTGTATGTTATACTGTACAGTATAACAACACACATGTATTTGTATTATTTAATGACAGATTTGTTACGTAAATGCTTTAACAGATATTTACTCACATTTTAGTACTATTTTAGCTTCTTGTGCACTTTTCTCTTCTTTTATTCATGTCAAAATTGTGCAAAAATAAATTACCAAACAATTTATTATAAAATATGTTAAATGTAAAACAAGCTTTAATAAAGTACTTTTACTATTATTTATACTGTTTATTAATTACATCATCTCAAGTCAGCAGGAGCAACATCACCACCATCATCATCACAACAACACAAAACTGAGTGATGTAAGTTTAAAGCTCCACTGACATGATTTTTTAACTTTTCATAAAATGGCTCAACATAAATACAGTATCTTGTGTTCAACTATGTTCGTTTTTGCAAACAAACTTATATATATATATATATATATATATATAATATTATATATATATATATATATATATAATATATATATAATATATATATATATAATTTTGATTTAAAATTGATTTTAAACTTTGGGCCGTGTTTATTCATGGGAAATCCGATTACACACGAATGCACCACTGTGACGTAGTGTGCGGCAGAGCCCTGGGCTTGTCAGTGCGCATGTGTCAGCTGCTCGCCAGCAGATCGCGTTTTTTGTTTGTTTTTGTTTTTACTTGAAAAATGCTGTTACGTTGTGTTGCGTTTGGGTGTTCTAGTATCATCAGTGAACAAGTGAGCCTTTTCACTTTCCCAAAAGATGAAATACTTTGTGAAGGATGCAACAAAGCTGCACCCTTGGACCCCCGCCTCCCTCCACCTGAAGTTCAGGCTGAATGGTAAGTCTCATACAGCATCAGTCCTAAATTAGATCCTGCTGTTTCTTGTTCCATCACCCAAACAATTTTCTGCTTCCCACAACTGAAGACAAATAACTCAAATCTTCACATAGATTGATAAATATGTCAGGTTTTAAATTGTCCGCTATTAAAGAGACCAGAGCCCTCTGCCTCACACTACGTCACAGATGGTGCATTCGTGTGTAATCGGATTTCCCATGAATAAACACGGTGCAAAGTTTAAAATCAATCTTAAATCAAAATTAAATATATTTATAAGTTTGTTTGCAAAAACGAACATAGTTGAATGATAAAAGATATTTATGTTGGGCAATTTTATGCATAGTTACAAAATCATGTCACACCACCTTTAATCTGCACAAACATTTTTAATCAGGGCTCAAAATGTTTATCTGTGAAAGAAATGTGCAAGGAAATAAACTAGTATCACTCTACAGGCACATTTTGTGAGAGGGCACTTCACAAAGACACAGTCAGGCCGTGTGAGACTGAAGGAGGTTCCAACCATTTGTGTTCATCGCCCAGAACCAAATGAGAAGTCCAGCAGAACTTCCACTGACCAGTGATCACACACATTGTTCTAAAGTTCCTGTTTTTACTTTTCTACATTCACCTTATAATCTAGCTGTTTTTGCCATCTTATTTTAATTTGTTAAAAAAATCTGTATGCCTCTTTATAACTGTCTATTGTTGTCACTGTTGTCATCATTCTTTGTTTGTAGCCAGGTCTCTCTTGTAAATGAGTCCTCGAGGCTCAATGAGATGCATAAATAAAGGTTGAATGAAACGTGCAGTTAAAAAGTTTATATGAAGATTCCTTTTAGAAATATATTTGATTGAAATGTATTTTATATTTAGCAAAAAATAGTACTTCATAAAGTGCAACAAAATATATTTTATAACAATGTACTTGAAGTATATTTAGATAAATCTATTTATTTAACAAGAAAGTTCATTCTCAATAGTCCAGAGGTATCTATTTACAGTATTTTCAGGTTCAGGAAGTGTTACACCCAATCACAGAGGACAGGAAGACTGCAGCCAATCATGTGTCGTGGTCTGGATCCTCCCACCGGCTGCCAAAAGTCTGAACCGTGAGCGAGAGGGAGAGTCTGTCAGTAGATACATTTTGCACGTGTTACACCGTTGAAAATGATGGGCCTGGTCACTTCTGGTGTAGCATATTTATTTAGTTTTTAACTGTGAACAGAAAACACAACGGTTACAACTGCTCCTAATCAGAGCCATATATATAGAGAGTTCTGACACTCTTTGAAGTCGCCGATAGGCGGTCAATCGTTCCAAACAACGGCTATGGAAACCTTGTGGAGCTGCGCCCTCTGGCGGCGACGGAGCGCTACTGCAGGCAGAGTCAGACTGTAAAACAGCCATGGAACGAATCGCCCCCTCCATGACCCACGTGACTTCCGCATTCCATTCTTACAACGGAAGTCTATGGAAGTGTCGCAACTCTCACTTTATATGGCTCTGCTCCTAATATCTGCTGTAAGCTGGTTTCCTAGCAACGGCTGATTTCCTCTGCCTAAACAGAGCGTCATCGTCCGTTCTATAAGGCACTGAGCGCCCTCTGATGGCGAAACCCATACACTACAAGGCAATAACGCTAGTTTCTGTCTGTCAGTAATCTTTAGCAAACAAATAAAATGGGGGGCTACTATTTTCATGCCTTGTTCTCTTTCATAGTGCCACACTCTCCCCCACAAAATTAAATGTCTCCTGACATTTCTGATTACATATTACTGTACATTAAAACTTAGCATTAACACAGTCCCACAGCCCATGGTCTCCAGAAGGTATTACTCTCAATAACCTGAGTCTTAGTCACCTTGCAGTCCCTCTGAACCAAGGTAGGCTGACCTAAAGTGTCATAACTCAATATAAGTGGTTTTTTACTTTGTCTATGGGGTCGCTTTCTCACAGAGTCAGTCTCACCTTTGTTGGCAGCTGAAATGTCAATCACTGCCTCACCGCTCTCTGACCTTCCAAAGTCAATGTCAGAGTGTTCCTCTTCGCTCTGTAGTGGCACATCCTCTTCGCTCTGTAGTGGCACATCCTCTTCGCTCTGTAGTGGCACATCCTCTTCGCTCTGTAGTGGCACATCCTCTTCTTGAACATGAAGACTTGGTTCAGGCTGGAACGGCGCTGCCAAGGGGTTGAGCGGAGTCTGCCAATGTCTCCCTGGAGTCTTCCTGAGGTACCACTGGTATGTGCTACTGTCCTCATCATCTGATGTGTCACCATTTCCTGGATGCTGCTGTGCACATGGACGTCTCAGCCTTTTCTTTGTAACAGTTGGAGCATCTTTTTGGGGCTTAACAGTCTGTGTTGGTGGCTTTTCTAGTGGTAGGAAGTCACAGGGTAGTAGGAGATTCCTGTGCACCACCTTGTCTCTCCCTTGACCAGTTTCAGGACAGATCCGATACACTGGGCTGTCATCTGTTTTCCTCTCCATCACTTTGTAGACCTGGTTCTCCCAATAAGACTGGATCTTTGCAGGTCCACCTCTTGGAGTGAGGTTTCGGAGAAGAACTCTGTCACCAGGCTGAAGATCTCTCCCTTTAACTCTTCTGTCATAGTATGTTTTTCCTCGAGCAGCTTCCTTCGTAGCCGTTTCAGAAGCTACTGTGTAGGCCTCCTGCATTCTCTTTTTCCAGCAGCTAACATAGTCATCATAGTCCATATGAGTTTCATCTTCCCTCAGATTGAAGAGCAGGTCGATGGGCAAGCGTGGGGAACGTCCGAAGATGAGGTAATATGGGGCGTAACCTGTTGCCTCACTCTTTGTACAGTTGTACGCATGGACAACTTTAGCAAGTGATTCTTTCCAATCCTCCTTCTCCTTGTCCTCCAGGGTTCGTAACATGGACAACAGGGTACGGTTGAATCTTTCCACCTGTCCATTACCTTGTGGATGGTAGGGTGTTGTATGAGAACCCTGGACACCTGAGAGTTCTTTCAACCTTGCCATGAGCTTGTTGTCGAATTCTTTACCCATGTCATGGTGTAGTCTGGTTGGGAAGCCAAACTTCAGCGCAAAGTCATTGAAGAGCTTGTCAGCAACAGTTTTAGCTGTTTTGTTCTTTGTCGGATAAGCTTGGGCGAACCTCGTGAAGTGGTCCATAACAACTAATATATATTCATAGCCATGCTTGCACTTTTCCAGGTGGAGGAAGTCTATGGAGACCAGTTGGAATGGGTAAGTTGACTGGATCGAGGTCAGAGGAGCACAGGTCTGCTTACTCGGTTTCTTCTTCTTGAGACACTCACATTCTTCAGTAACAAAGTGTTCAACTTCTTTTGCCATCTGCGGCCAGTAGAACCTGTCTCTGATCAGGTCGAGTGTTCTTTCCACCCCTAAGTGGCCCATGTCTTTATGGAGCTCTTTGAAAACCAGGGGACGATAGGCTTTAGGGACCAATAACTGCTCTCGGTGGGCTGTTTTGCGGCGCAGGATACCATTTTGGTCGACGTGAAGCTTCAACCACTGCCTGAGCAATGCAGCTACTGCAGGAGCCTCAGACTTCACCTCAATCCTATTTGGTCTTCTACTCTGTGACTTGTACCAGAGCACTCTTGACAGGACCTCATCTGCTTCCTGGGCTGTGCGGATCTCGTCTGGTGTAAAAGGCTGGTTGGTGCTGGAATCTTTGATCAACTTCAGAGCACTAACCTGGATAACACCAATGCCTTGACGGGGGTAACTCTGTTCCACCACCACAGACTCCATAGATGCGCTTATGGCTTCCTGTCCAACTTCAGCTGTACAGCTCTTCATGTAACTGTCAATGTCCAACGGCATTCGCGACAGCCCATCAGCGTCTGTATTGGTCTTGCCTGGACGGTAGCGGATGGTGAAGTTATAGCTGGCCAGCTCCGCGACCCATCTGTGACCTGTGGCGTTGAGCTTTGCAGTACTGAGCACATATGTTAGCGGGTTATTATCAGTGTACACCACAAATGACGTTGCATGGTAGAGGTAATCCCTGAAACGTTCACAGATGGCCCACTTCATTGCCAAAAACTCTAATTTGCCAGAGTGCAGGTGGTACTTTTTTTCTGCTGGACTCAAGGTGCGGGAACCATACCCTATTACTCTCATCTTGCCTTGCTGTCGCTGGTATAAAATAGCACCTAACCCAACTTGCGATGCATCACAATGTAACACAAAGGGCTCTGTAAAGTCAGGGTACCCAAGGACAGGAGGTCTGATAAGTGCATCTACGAGCTGGTTCAATGTCTCTTGGTGGACGCTAGTCCACTGAACGGGTAAGCGTGATGGTAAGTGGCCTTTACTTTTCTTCACCCTTTTGTTCGTCTTCTCAGCTGGGACAGAAGCAAAGTTCTCAGACATTGGAGGACTAAGCAGGTTATAGAGTGGATGGGCTATACGGGAGAAGTTAGCGATGAAAGGCCTATAATATGAGAGGAAACCAAGCATTTGACGTACCTCTCCGACAGTTGCAGGTGTTTTTTCTTTTAAAGCCATCACCGGGGCCAGCTCCGCTGGGTCCATTGTGTAACCTTGGCCTGTAACGAGCTTGCCCAAAAACTTGACACTTCGCCTGAACAGGTCACATTTCTTTGGAGTCAGCTTAATACCATGCTCCCTGTAACGCTGGAGGACAAGGCGGATGTGCTCTAAGTGCTCTTCAAAATTGCTGCTGTGCACCAGGTTGTCATCCAGGTATGGAAGGCAAATAGTGTCTCTGAGACCTGCCATACAATGTTCCATGCTCCTCTGGAACTCAGCTGGTGCGGAGCTCAGGCCAAAGGGAATGCGCACCCATTGGTAGAGCCCCCAGGGTGTGATGAAGGCAGTCAAGGGGCGGCTCTCTTCATCCAAAAAACCTTGGTGGTACGCCTTGCCTTGATCTAGCACTGAAAACCAAGAGCTCCCACCCAGTGCATCTAGCATGTCCTGAATTCTTGGTATCGGATGACGGTCCGGAACTGACTTGCGGTTGAGCTCTCTAAAGTCACAACAAAGCCGAAGGGTACCATCTTTCTTGCGGACACACACCACAGGTGATGAGTAGGGAGACCTTGATTGTGTGATCCAACCTTTGTTAAGCAGATCTTGCAGATACTCTTTCACTTCATTGTGAAGCGGTTTTGGGACAGACATGTAGGTTTTTTTTACAGGACTTGTGTCATGAAGGGTTATATGCATTTTCAGAGAAGGGATGCAGCCCACATCATCACTGTCATATGCAAATGCCTCACATTCTTCCCGCAACATCATCTTCACAGCTCTTTGTTGACTTTCTGTCAGGTACTGAAGATCCACTGGTGGATCCCATGACTTTGGTCTCTGTTGACTCTTGTGTGACTGTGTGTTATTTGTGTTGTGTGACTTTAACTTTGAACTCTTTTTTTCCTCTTGTGTCAGCTCATTTACCTTTGTCTGGTAGTTTGCTGCATATACAGTCTTTATTGGTTCAAGATGTCCGATCACTTTACGACTCATTAGATAAATGGTGTGGTCTGTGGTGTTAGTCACTGGGATGGGCACGTATGGCACTTTTCTGTCTGGAATTTGCACCAGTACATCACTGAACATGATGCCCTCTGGTGGTGGGTCAGCCATGTCAGCTAAAAAAAACATATCTTGGCCCTGAGCCTGTGGACTAACATGTGCCCGTGCATAGACTGTGGTGACTTGATTTGCTCTCAAAGGCACTCTCTTTACTCCAGTCCTTACCACACCTGTCTCTGAGTCTTTGTTGCTGTTCTGCACAAGTTTGACAACATTATGTGCAGTTTGTACAGTTATTTCAAATGCTTTACTCACATAGTGTGCGAGTTGTTTTCTTCCATCTTTGGACTTTACTTCTTTTCTGTTGACAACAGCTTCAATAACATTGTAACCGATGATAGGATCACTGGCCACGGCTGGGTCACTGGATACCAATATTGGCACTTGCAGCTCACTGGTTGGGGAACAATCACCGTCTAGTCTGAAGCTGACTTCTATCCAACCAGTGTAGGGGATGGGCGTGTCATTTGCAGCGAACACTGTGAGCGTCTCATTGTCCAACAGTTCTGAAACAGGTCTGACAACTGTGTGGGGAAGGTGGTTCTGCCGCCAGTTTTCATTTACAATGCTGGACTGTGCCCCTGTATCCCACAATACTTTGACTTGATGGTTGTCCATAAAACAGTTCACAGTACAGCGGTTTCCCACCAGGCTTATTAACCTTGACTTGCGTTGAGGAGGTAGATAACAAACTTCAGTTAAAGCTGAAAAGGTTGTAACTGGAGTTTCACTGGAGGATGGTGGTGAGCTTGGCGTCTCATTATGGGACCGTTGGTACTGGACTACTGCTGGTCCCACCTCAGTAGTCCTTCCCCGTTTCCCCATCAATGGTCTCGGTGCTCGGCATCCACGAGAGTAGTGGCCCTCCTGCCCACATTTGAAACAGTGTATACAGTTGTCTCCTTTCCCCTCTTCTCTGCACTTCTTACAGCCTTTTTGTCTTTGTTTTGGTGCCATGGTGTTGGAACTGGTTTCCAGAGCAGCCATAAACATTTCTTTCATTTCTTTGCGAAGTTCTTCTATGATCTGCTGTGTGTCTGATTTAATTTCTTTATTTTTAACTGTTGCCACAGCCACTGTAGTGGGAGATTCTCTGGATTTCAGGTGGCTTTGAACGGGTGTCAGGGCTGTCCGGCACTCTGTTTGAAGCTCTTGTACCTTGGGAATCTTGACTGCAGTGGACCTCCTTTGTTTCTCAAATCTTTCATTTTCTAGCTTTGAAGCTTCGTTAACTTTCTCAATCAGTTCTTCATCTGTTATAGTCATGTTACTTAGCAGAGGCAGCAATT
>JBBPBX010027152.1:0-16134 GCA_038048925.1 Garcialebias charrua
AAATAAGTTTGAAACTGACTCTATTTTCATTTTAATTCGGTTGAACAACTATATTTGAGTCTTGGTGTTGGTGAACTCCAGTCTGGAGCAATGGCGGGACTTACTTGGCACCCTGTTAATTGCTTTTAGCGGCCGCAGCACCCTCACTGTTCGAATGGCTGTGAAGTTGATGTTCTGCAGGTCCAGAGAGTATTCAATCATCCTGGAAAATGTGAAGAATAGATGTCAAAGGAAGATAAAAACATCACAAGCAGTCTGGTTAATAAGATGCAACATGAGGAACAACAAAGAAACATAACACGATTTCTTCTTTAATTGCGGTCTCAGTTGATTTATTGCACTCCTCCCTCCAAAATTGTTCCCATTAGAAAGACTAGACCAAAACACAGCTGGGTTCCTGCCGCCCTAATCTGTTGACTTTTTTAAAGAAGACTAATGTGTTACATAACTTTACTGTGTCTAGAAAATAAACCATTTGCTCGTATCATTAAAAAAGGGAGAGCAATTGAACATGATTGTTATTGAATAGGAATCGTGTTTTACAAGGTAATGTCACAAAAAGCTGCACTGATTTGTAAGAACTAGACACTTCTTAACTTATGACATGACTGAAGAAAGAAATACATCAATCTGCGAGTGAATAAGTGCAAAAAACCTCCTGGGGTCTTGGGAAAGTGGCTATGCTGGCTTTTAGCACATGCAGTGAAAGCATCAAAGTGTATCCTCTCGGTCTGAAGGCATTTCTGAGCACGAGAGGCCTGAGATTGAATGTGCAACGATCTGGGATGAAAGCGGAGACTTGTGAAGAGGCAAAGATTGGAGGTGGCTAAGTTCACAAGCTTCAAGAAAAACTGTGATAACAAAGAAGGATAGGAAGGCAAGGAGAACATATTATGTTATTTGACCTGTTTTAGACAATTCATTACTGTGAAAATATACTTAGCTTGAAGAATGGCAGAAAGCAAGAGAGATGAAGTGAAGGGAAAAAAAGTGTGAAATCAGAAACCTACTTGGGAAAGCACTGAGGTTAGATTAAGTGCAATATAATGAAGGCAATAAAGCCAGATTGAAAGAGAGAGACACGGAGAGCCTGGGGCTTTTATCAAGTGCCGGAGATAATTACAAGTTTAGGAACGGAAAGACGGAGCGAACCGAGCACGAAGCATGTACCTGGCAGAACAGGAAAAAGCTGCTCTCTGACTAAGAACCGGGTGAAGTGGACTGTTGTCAAGATGTGTTAAAGAAAAGCACAAGGAACTGAGGCAGGTTTTAGGTATTTGACACCAATACAGTATTCTACTTCTGCTAAAATATCTGAGCACTTCAAAACTTATTTTTCCGCAAGGCCTACCCAGTGATTTTTACACAATTAAACAGCTCCATCCAATTATTCCCCTTCAAACTCTTGACCTTTATACAAAAAAAAGCAAAAATGTATTTTAAACATTTTGAGTTAAATCCCCTGGCATTCCAGATTATTTCCAACAGATTAAAAAATATTTTAAAAAATCCCTTTGGACTGAAATAAAACTTTAGCCTCCATTGTAAAATAAAGACATAAATAAAACATAGAAATTGTTTTAATTTACCTAAATGCGTCAATTAAATGTCATTGTTGAAATGGGTCCAGATTTGCAGGGTAAACTTTAGCTAGATGTAGTGAACCAGACGGGGTTCTCTAATACACCTTCGTCTCTTTGATATGTCCCAGTGACACCTTTTCACTGATACTCTCAGTAAAAAGACATTAACATTATTTTATTACATTATTTTGAATCAAAACACAATAAGTCATAAGAGACTCTCTTATTCCTCTATTTTGTGTTAATGAATAACCTTGTGTTAAGTAAGCATTATTGAATTCAATGTTTGATAATTCAAACTGTTTAATTCAAGTTGGAAATCCAATGTTATTTCAAAATGATGGTCACTTCTTCATATGATGAATCAAATGGTGAAAGTGAATTAATATGTCAGACTGAACTCCTCAGTTTGTTAGAAGTTAGAACACAGTTTTAATCAGTTGTTTTATGAAGCTGGCTCCAGTCAATCTGTTTCTCTCTCTTCATTCTAAACAACTTCTTCTCTGTTCTAAAAAACTGATATCTGAGTGACCTTCATCCACTGCAGACCTGGCTGCAGAAACAATTCAATGGGGGGGCATTCTATTTTTTCAAGGGGGCATATTTTTTTCAACATTTTATTTGCTTCAAGTTGAACAGCGGCTCTGTGACCACTCCTGGAACTCGACCATTCCTTTGTTAGGTCTAATGCTCCTTTTTTCAGGCAGACAACTTTTACTCAAATGTGTTTATTGCAGTTAAAATGACACATTGGTTTTACTTTGTGTTAAATAAAAACTTTCAAAGGTATATTCATTCCTTATTATTCTTATTTTGCTTAATGACATTTAACTCTGCATGTCATCCCTGAAATTCTGACACACAGAATCACAAGTCCAAGTGTGAACTGTGTCACAGAGTAAACACAATAAAAACATGTATTATCTGCAGTATTGTTCATTAAAATGGCTCAACACTATTAATGTATTACAGAAAATATACATACAGTAGGCACATTTGATATTGGGCAGCACGGTGGCACAACTGGTAGAGCTGCTGCCTCTCAGCGAGAAGGTTGCCGGTTCAAATCCCGGTCCGGGGCCTTTCTGGGTGGAGTTTGCATGTTCTCCCCGTGCATGCGTGGGTTTCCTCCGGGTACTCCGGTTTCCTCCCACAGACCAAAAACATGCTTGTTAGGCTGATTGGTGACTCTAAATTGACCCTAGGTGTGAGTGTGAGAGTGGATGGTTGTTTGGTGTGAGTGAGACAGGTCCCTCTTGTAAATGAGTCCCCGTGACTCAACGAGGCTAGCCTGTATAAATAAAGGTTGAATGAATGAATGAAAGAATTGTAGGCCATTGCACTAGTTAATACTTTCAGCAAGTGATTTGACTTTAATACTTTTAAGTATTTTTAAAATCAAGTACTTATGAGGAGCCAAGATGGTGTAGTGATTAGGGCGTTTGACTTGGGACCCGAAGGACGCGGGTTCGCGTCCCGGCCACTACACACTTTGGGGTGTCTATGAGTGCACACCTAATTCTCCAGCTCCCCGAGCGCCCTCTGGCTGCTCACTGCACCACCTGGGGTGGTTGGGTTAAATGCAGAGACGAATTTCGTCTGTGTGTGGGAAACATACGCAGATGACAGACAAACACATTATTATTATTTACTTTAAGTAAGTAAAAACATTAATATGGTACCTCTACTAGTACTAGAGTTTTTGTCTGTTTATTTGTACTTTTACTTAAGTACAGTCAGTGTTAGAGTACTTACTCCACCACTACACACCACAATTATGCAAGATTAATGTTATGCAGACAGTACATTTATTATCTGCACAGCCATAAGTTTATATTGGACTGCTCATGTCACAGAAAGCACAGTGGTTCTTACCTTTAGAAGTTCTTTCTGGTCTTTTAATTTGCAACGCTTCCAAGCTAACGTTGCTGGTTAGCTCAAAATCTTCCTAATTTCTAGCTTTTAAAAAAAAAGTCGGTTGACTTCAGTGCTTACGTTTTCCAACTGAAATGGATGGTGCCGCTTCCTGTCTGCTCTCATTGCTGTGTCGATACACGGACAATGGTAGCGTGTGTTTCTGTTTGAAACAGCTAGTTTGCACCCAACCCCCTCGAACTGTAGTTGGCTAGAATGTTGCCTCGGCTTCATTGATTGGTTGAATTGTATGACGGACAAACAAAGATAGGAAAAATAGAAGGATGCACACTCGGAGATTAAAAACAAACAAACAAAAAACTTCCCGTCGTCCAGTCTGTCAGGGGGGGCAGAGCTGACTCTGCGGGGGGGCAATGCACCTCAATGCCCGCCCATGCCGCCGGGCCTGATCCACTGGTTCGTTTGGACCAATAGGGAAAGAACAAGTCACTGATCACAGATCCTTTCTTAAAGTTCTAAGCTGTTGCTGGAACTGTCAGAGTTTACTGAGGACCTCAATGCCATGAGGTTCCCCAAAGAGCTGAATGAACGCCAGTCACACGCCAATGACACGTCATTCAGTTGGGACTTCATAGCACTTGCAAGCTATGAGTCTGTTTTTGAGCTCTAAGCTCTCTTTTATTGACATTCCATCCATCCATCCATCCATCCATTTTCTTGCGCTTATCCGGGGTCGGGTCGCGGGGGTAGCAACCTAAGTAGGGAGGCCCAGACTTCCCTCTCCCCAGCCACTTGGAGCAGCTCCTCTGGGGGAATCCCAAGGCGTTCCCAGGCCAGCCGAGAAACATAGTCCCTCCAGCGTGTCCTGGGTCTCCTCCCGGTGGGACATGCCCGGAACACCTCACCAGGGAGGCGTCCAGGAGGCATCCTAACCAGATGCCCGAGCCACCTCAACTGGCTCCTCTCGATGTGGAGAAGCAGCGGCTCTACTCCGAGTCCCTCCCGGATGACTGAGCTTCTCACCCTATCTCTAAGGGAGAGTCCAGACACCCTGCGGAGAAAACTCATTTCAGCCGCTTGTATCCGAGATCTCGTTCTTTCGGTCATAACCCAAAGCTCATGACCATAGATGAGGGTGGGAACGTAGATCGATCGGTAAATTGAGAGCTTTGCCTTTTGACTCAGCTCTCTCTTCACCACGACAGACCGGTACAGCGCCCGCTTCACTGCGGACGCTGCACCTATCCGCCTATCGATCTCACGCTCCAGTTTTCCCTCATTCGTGAACAAGACCCGAGATACTTAAACTCCTCCACTTGGGGCAGGACCTCCTCCCCGACCCGGAGAGGGCATGCTACCCTTTTCCGGCTCAAGACCATGGCCTCGGATTTGGAGGAACTGATCCTCATCCCGGCCGTATCACATTCAGCTGCAAACCGCTCCAGCGAAAGCTGTAGATCATGAACTGATGAAGCCAATAGGACCACATAATCTGCAAAAAACAGAGAAGCGATTCTAAGGCCACCAAAACGGATCCTCTCAACACCTTGGCTGCTGAGACATTCCTTTAAGGAACGTCTTATCTTAAAAACAACACCAGGAGCTGCCGTTACTTTCGGTCCGAGTCTTGGCACACGTCTGGAGACGCTGAAGAACAGTAAACGAACTGACCAAACTGGACCGAGGGAGATTGACCATCTTCACGAGGTAACAAAGTCGTCATATGCTTTACCAAGGGTACCAATGTGTAGCCGAGATTGGCCGGAGAGCTGCCATGTTTCTAGTTAAAACACTTCAAGATAATAACTCTCCTCATCCTCCATGTTCTCTTCCTCCTCCATTTTCTCTTCACTGAAACTTTCTTACTTTAAGTAACTAAACTTTAAGTTATTGTGCCAGCAGAGATATAAGTTATTAACACCCATAACTTGTGTTCTGTTGTTCCTATGAAGTTACGGATGCGTATACTCATGCTGAAGTTAATTATAGGAAAAATGATCAACCAATCATGTACAAATGTGTGATGTAATTTATAATTATGTTAAATAAATGGTCCAGTCCTGCTGTACCAACATAAGTTTAACGTTTCCTGTGAATTACATCTGGTCTAGCCACAGAATTATTGATATTGATCTAAAAAGAGCGAACTCGTGAATGTTGATGATAAGTTTGTGTCAGATAAAATCTACTCAAATCTTTCATCTGGAATATTTGTACAGTCAGCAAAACTGACCACTGCGATATCCCTACATAGACAAACACAATATTTTTAAGCTCTTATAATTGCAGCAGAAACTGGCATTTATCCTGTTTTGATTGGTTGTGATGAACAAAAAGCCAATTTTAAAACCTTTAAATCAAACTGCCATCAGCAATAGTTGTCATGAATGTAGACTACAAGACAGAAAAAAAGTGTGAAAAGCAATATATGGGCAAAACCAGAGGAGTCAGATTTGCACTTATATGCTGGTCAAGATTCTCAGTCATCCAGGACATTATAAAATCAAAATGTATTGAACGTTTCTTTGATTTTGCCTTTATACCACATACTTTTTTCTTCACCCAATTTTTGCCAGGTCCAATGTTTAGCTGAACTTTTTTAATACCATACCATACCATACCATTTTATTTATAAAGCACTTTAAACAGGAACAAGTCCACACCAAATGCTTAATGTGAAAACAGAATTGTGAGTTTAACAGCTGAACCATGAAACCAGAGTCACTCCTGTTAACAGTAAATTAAATTAACCTTGCTGAAGACACGAGCCGGCTGAGACCTCATTGTGGTGCATCTCCCCACATGCCAGAGCAAAACGTGCTAATAAAACCCACAGACTGAAAGTTGGGTCAGAGTTCACACAGCAAGATCTCTCTGGGATCACACAGGTTGGTCTGCACTGTGCAGCCGGGATCTAATTTGACAGGTACTTTTTTTTCTCTTTCCTTTCCAATTTAGCAAACACTTGATCGTATCCACTGACAAAAAGAAATAAGAAAAGAACTGTGCTGTACTTAAAGCAAAGTTCTTACCTACAAAAATCAAATATATACATGCAGTAGTATAGAAGATTGCTGAAGTGATATTAATGTTTAAGTCTTTAAATTTAATGTGTGTTATTCAATGTGGGAAAAAAAAGAACTAGAAAAAGCTGCAACAAGTTCTAGTTGATATACACTATGCTGGTGAAGATTCTCAAACATCCAGGACATGATAAAATCAAAAAAAGGCATTCAATACAGAAACAACTGGACTTTATTTGTAACAGAAGACGTTTTGCTTCTCATCCAAGAAGCTTTCTCAATTCAAGGAGCAGGGAGTGTGGTTCAGGTTTTAAAGGCTGACTGAGATAAGATACGCACACTGACAAATCACACCTCACACCTTAACAGTAGGTGTTTCATAAGGTCTTTGTTAGTCTAATTCACAGACAAGGCTCCTATGTTCCCATCTAGTGTGAACCGTCTGGGAATCAGTCCTAAAGCTGCATTATACGTTTTTTTAAAGTTGGAATCTGAGACCTCTTAAGAGAAGGTTTATCTCTCTTAACATAAACAGCTTCCTTCACCCCCTCTCAAACCACCTGTGTTCTCGGTCCAAAAAGTGCACATTCTGGTCCTCAAATGAGCGTCCCTTGTCCGTGAGGTAGAGGTGAACAGCTGAGTTTTGTCCAGAAGAGGTGGCTCTCCTGTGCTGGGACATTCGTCTGTGAAGAGGCTGTTTAGTTTCCCCAATGTAGAGGTCTGGACAGTCCTCGCTGCACTGGACCGCGTACACTACACCACTCTGTTTGTGTGTGGATGTTTTGTACTTGGACCAGCCTCTGTCTGAGAGTCTTGCTGGGTTTGAAATGTACTGGGATGTTGTGTTTGTTGAAAATCCTTCTGAAATTCTCTGATACTCCAGTCACATAAGGGATGACAACGTTTTTTCGTCTGTTCTCCTTTTTCTGTTTATTATTGTGTTTTGTAGATTTCCTCGCATTGTCATCCCTTATGGGACGGCCGTGGTGTAGTGGTAATGGCAGTCGACCCCTGATCGGAAGGTTGGAGGTTCGAATCCCGCATCCGCCCACCATGTGTCGTTGTGTCCCTGGGCAAGACACTTAACCCCGAGTTGCTCCCGGTAGGTCTGGATGGCGCCTTGCAAGGCAGGCTACCACTACCGGTGTATGAATGTCTGAATGAATGGGTGGATGGCTGGTATTGTAAAGCGCTTTGGGGCTCCTCACAGGGGGCTGGAAAGCGCTATATAAATAAGCTCCATTTACCATTTACCATATGTGGCTTGGGGGGGTGGGTAAGGGGTGGGGGGTCACACTGTGAGCATGGGATTGAAAGCTATTTCCTAAAGGATGTTTAAGGCCTATACAAATGGTGCAAAAGTTTGGTTTGCATAGCCGGCAGTAAGTCGGACCCCCACTGGATGGGAGTTGGACTCCAACAAGGCTACCCATCGTCGCCAATTCTGTTCAGAATTTCTTGGTGCAGCCAGGGGCAGAGGGAGTGTGGTACAGTGGCCTCAGGATTCCATCCCTGCTATTTGCAAATGATGTGGTCCTGTTAATGATTGACAGCTCGTCAGAACACTTGAGAGCTCATCATGAAAGCAGCCCGCTGCCCGTTCTGCTGCGGTGTTTCTACTTTATATGTTATAAAAAGTTCTAAGAAATAAAAATAATAACAGGGAGCGCTTTTCCTGCAGCTCACCGCCCACCAGGAAATATTTAAAACATCGCGCTGCCAGGTAGGACATGAATTCATTCATTTCAGTCATCGAGTGAACGAGGAAGAAGCGATTACTTGACTTTAGGCAAAAAAACAAAAGAAAAGGCCCGATCAGCGATAAAGAAGAGGAATTTAATTCATTTGTGTAACATACAAAACAGTCCGGCGCCGGGGAAGTTTATGGTCAGACACCGCGCATCGCGTTCGCGGTCGTAAAAAAAGAGCTTTGCGCGTTCGTGCCCTGAGGGGCTGCGCGGGGCTACGCTTTTGCCTCAGCATACGTACGTCGTACAGAGGCGTATAGAGAGTACGGGCAGGTATATTTCAGCCTTTAGCGTCATTGTGCCGTGATCTTCAGCTCTCATTAGATTGATTCACAGCTGAATGTGAAGTTGATAGGATGAGAACCAGCACCTAAACATCTGAGGCCATGGTCTTCAGTTGGAAAAGGGTGGATTGCTCTTTTTAGGTGAAGGGTGAGGTTCTGTCTCAAGTGGAAGTGTTCAAGTATTTTGGCATTTTGTTCACGTGAGAGAAGAATGGAGCATGAGAATGGAATGTGTACTGGTGCAGTGTCTGCAGTATTGCAGATTCTGTGCTGTCCTTTGTGGTGAAGTGGGAGCTGAGTTGCAAGATTAGTCTGTCTGTCAACTCATTGGTCTACATTCCTACCCTCAGCTATGGCCCAAAACTCTAGGTAGTGACTGAAAATACAAGATTGCGGACAAAGTGAATAAAACGATCATCCGCAGGTTAGTAGGACTCTCCCTTAGAAATAGGGTGAAAATTTCAGTTATCTGGGATGGACTCGGAATACAGAATTTCTAGGCGCAGCCAAGGTGTTGAGAGGATCCGTTTTGGTGGCCTTAGAATCGCTTCTCTGTTTTTTGCAGATGATGTGGTCCTACTGGCTTCATCAGTTCGTGATTTACAACTTTCACTGGAGCGGTTTGCAGCCGAGTGTGATGCGGCCGGGATGAGGATCAGTTCCTCCAAATCCGAGGCCATGGTCTTGAGCCGGAAAAGGGTAGCATGCCCTCTCCGGGTCGGGGAGGAGGTCCTGCCCCAAGTGGAGGAGTTTAAGTATCTCGGGGTCTTGTTCACGAATGAGGGAAAACTGGAGCGTGAGATCGATAGGCGGATAGGTGCAGCGTCCGCAGTGAAGCGGGCGCTGTACCGGTCTGTCGTGGTGAAGAGAGAGCTGAGTCAAAAGGCAAAGCTCTCAATTTACCGATCGATCTACGTTCCCACCCTCATCTATGGTCATGAGCTTTGGGTTGTGACCGAAAGAACGAGATCTCGGATACAAGCGGCTGAAATGAGTTTTCTCCGCAGGGTGTCTGGACTCTCCCTTAGAGATAGGGTGAGAAGCTCAGTCATCCGGGAGGGACTCGGAGTAGAGCCGCTGCTTCTCCACATCGAGAGGAGCCAGTTGAGGTGGCTCGGGCATCTGGTTAGGATGCCTCCTGGACGCCTCCCTGGTGAGGTGTTCCGGGCATGTCCCACCGGGAGGAGACCCAGAGGAAGACCCAGGACACGCTGGAGGGACTATGTTTCTCGGCTGGCCTGGGAACGCCTTGGGATTCCCCCAGAGGAGCTGCTCCAAGTGGCTGGGGAGAGGGAAGTCTGGGCCTCCCTACTTAGGCTGCTACCCCCGCGACCCGACCCCGGATAAGCGGAAGAAAATGGATGGATGGATGGATATATATATATATATATATATATATATATATATATATATATATATATATATATATATATATATACATATATATATATATATATATACATATATATATATACATATATATATATCATATATATATATATATATATATATATATATATATTTTTTTTTAGCAATTCAGTTTTTCTAATTTTCTTAAATGTACACATTGACTTGGCATTTTTAACTTCATTCTCCAAACCATTCCATAATCCAATTCCCTGGATTGAGGTAGACCGTCTCTTCAAACTAGTTCTGAATTTTGGTTTGACAAATATCTCTATCCCCTTTAGATTTGAATAACTTTGTGTTTTAACAAAATGATGAACACAGACTGTCTCTGGGTTTGCCTGGGAAAGCCTTAGAGTCCTCCCAGAAGAGGTGGCTGTAGAAACAGATGTCTGGGGCCCCCTGCTCAAGCTGCTGCCCCCGTGACACAACTTTGGATCAAGTGCAGTATGGGCTGAAATACGGGCACAAAACTATTTGCTGTTTACATGCAATCCTAAAAAAAAAAATGATTTTCATAATTTAACAACCCATTCCATTAATAAAAAGCTATTTAATTGGTGATACAGGTGGCATAATATACTGTATATTTGGCCAGCAAAAAATTAAATCTACATTAATATTGCAGATTTTAGCCATATGACTGTCTGTACACTGGACTATTAAAAATACAGAAGTCCCTTTCTACTTTGCGGTTCGTTTATCGCAGATTCATATTTAGCTCTATCACAGTTTTTCAAAGTAAGATTGGACATGACACATTTCTGATTGATGGATGAGCCATGGGTTGTTTATTTCAAATAAAGTATTTTAAATGATTTTGCACAACGTATGAAGCCCACAAGTGAAGGGAAAGCTCTTTCCTGCAGCCGATGAGCTGATTTCCTTCTCGGCCTCACACATTTTTATGATTTTATGATTTTATCCTCAAATGGTGTCCGTATTGAGTTTGTTGATTCCTATAAATATCTGGGTATCCTGGTCGATTCACATCTCTCATTTAAACTCCACGTGGAAAACCTAGTGAAGAAACTGAAAGTTAAACTGGGTTTCTTTTTCAGAAATAAA
The DNA here is from genome assembly GCA_038048925.1 of Garcialebias charrua. Classification (NCBI taxonomy): domain Eukaryota; kingdom Metazoa; phylum Chordata; class Actinopteri; order Cyprinodontiformes; family Rivulidae; genus Garcialebias; species Garcialebias charrua. The sequence goes on from JBBPBX010027152.1 coordinate 10,989, forward strand.
TCATGTCTAACACTGAATGCTAGGAAACGCCTTGTATCTGTGACTTTCCTTCCCTCCATTGATTACGGTGACATTCTCTACATGAATGCTCCTACAAGCACCCTGCGGATGTTGGATGTTGTCTATCATGGTGCACTAAGATTCATAACTGGCTGTGATTATCGTACCCACCACTGCACCCTGTATTCACTGGTTAATTGGACATCATTAACCTCACACAGACTCTTCCACTGGTACATTTTCATCTTTAAATCACTTCTTGGTCTGCTGCCCTCATACATCTCCTCCTACATGTCTTTGCGTGAGTGCAGCTACAGCGTGCGCTCTCAGGACATGATCACCTGCAGTGTTCCGTCAGTGAGGACTGAACTTGGAAAAAGGGCCTTCTCCTATTCTGCTCCTGCTTCCTGGAATATCTTACAAAAAGATCTGAAGCTCTCGGCCCTGACCTCTCTGGATGGTTTTCAGAATCTGTTGGAATCCTGGCAAAAACCAATGCAGATATGTTCCTGTCTTTGATTTTTTTGTACATCTACCTTATAATGTTTTTGCTACTTTTTGCTACTTTTTCTTTTGTTTATTGTTTAATGTATTTGTATCATTGATGTTCATCATTCTTTAGTTTGTAGCAGGTCGCTTTCGTAAATGAGCCCTCGAGGCTCAATAAGATTTACTTGACTAAATAAAGGTTGAATGAACATATTTCTCCTGCATTGGCTTTGCTGTCCAGATGAACTGATCATCTTTTGTCTTTCAACTTAAAATTCAAAGTATTTCACAGCATACAAATTATCATTAAAAAAATAATCTGTATGCTTCTCTTATGATTGTCTATTTTTGATTGTCCAAGGAAAATCTACTGTTGCTGTTGTCATCATTCTTTAGTTTGTAGCCAGGTCTCTCTTGTAAATGAGTCCTCGAGGCTCAATGAGAGTTTTTTTTTTTTCGGCATCTCCCTTCGTCAGGGGTCGCCACAGAGAACTAGTCGCATAAAGACTAAATTAGATTAACCTGCCTAAATAAAGGTTGAATGAAAAATCATTATCACAAAATAGTAAAGTGTTAAAAGTCATTTTTAAATATTTTAGAAATTCTATGTTCAGTTGTTGAAGTATATTTGATCAAAAGTACATTTCCAGCCACAGCCAGAAACAAAGCCAAAGTTCTTCTGAAATGATGACAGAATGTTTTTTCAGCTGGGCTCCACTGACATCCATGGGGTAGCAGATTTGGGAGGGCGAGAGCGTCAAGTTTACAAAACATCACAGGCGTTTTGAGATAAGACGGCCTATCAAGGCCAGTCGAGGAGCGAATGTCAGATAAACATGATTGTTTTTGGAGACAGGCAGAACTTTAATAACATCTACCTTCAGTCTGTGTCGGTCCACTCGCTTCAGAAATGTCCAAATTAAAAATGACCGTACCAATGGAACCTGTCTCAGAAAATCCCCAAGATCTAATCCATTCAGCCAAAAGTCTGGTTTCTCGAGACATGAACCAAGCCATCATGTAAGGCAGGCAGCCTGACCAGGTCCAGATTAGCTGCCAACGTCTTCCTTGGTGTTGATAGACCAGGAACCAGCCGAATCCAAAAAGCAGGAACCAGTTAAATCTAATTAAATATGTCTCAAGATCCACAGATGAAAGCAGAGATAGACACATCATCAAGTCTTCAAAGTCGATGAGATATCCAGCTGTGTGTATGCCAACAGGGCAAATCGGCTCGCCTACAGCCTGTCTTCTTTTTGAAGAAATGTTATCAGTTGTGTTGAGGGACCAACTGACCAAATTGAAGTCCATAGTTATGATTCAGAATATTTTGTAGAAGAGAGGCTCTCAGACAGTTTCACAGACAAGACAAAGCAAAAGCAAAGCGGAGACCAAGAGGAGACGTCCGCGCTTGAGAGAGAGCAAGTGTTTAATGAAGTCCTTCTGCACTTATCTTCTCTACAATTTAAATTATGTAATATTTTAAATGAACAATCCATACTCTATTACAATATTTAAATTTAAATTGTTATTTAAGGAGGGAGATTTGGAGTAACAGTTGATGAGTGAGTGTGATTACAGCCTGGCACATGTCATGACAAAGTTTACTGAACTTTAACTGAACTTTAACTGAACAGTTGTTCTGTATTGAACGCCTTTTTTTGATTTTATCATGTCCTGGACGACTGAGAATCTTCACCAGCATAAAACTGAACTTGAACTTGGACTACTGTATCCCTACTTTGCGGTGTTTCACTGGGTGGACGTGTTCCCTTACACCCGCGATAAACGAGGGGCTTATGTATACAAATGCCCAATTACCACAGAACACTAAAAAGTCTCATTATGCCTGCAAAGAGGGGCATGGATTGTTAAAATAAGATTAATGGATGTCACACATTTATGTCCCAGAAATGGATATCAAGTCCACAAAGTCTGAGGGGCACACAAGTAGAAAACAGACACACAATCACGTATAAGATATTTAAGCTATCTCTATACCTTTCCCCTTCTGGCCTTATCCTCTCTTAACTTTCTATCTCACAAACTTCCCTTTGCTTCATGTATATTTATTGAGTATTTCTGCACAATAAACTCCTTTTATTTTGGACCCGATATTTTGAAAAATCTGCTTTGTGCTGTTGCTCTCTTTTTGCACATTATTAATACAATCCATTCATTGGAGCTTCACATATAGTGAATTACTATTATCGTAATCAGTTGGTTACAGATGCTAATGTGCTGCTAATGGGCTAATGTGCTGCTAATGCTAATGGGCAGCACGGTGGCGCAACTGGTAGAGCTGCTGCCTCTCAGCGAGAAGGTCCAAGGTTCAAATCACGGTCCGGGGGCCTTTCTGGGTGAAGTTAGCATGTTCTCTCCGTGCATGCGTGGGTTTTCTCCGGGTACTCCGGTTTCCTCCCACAGTCCAAAAACATGCATGTTAGGTTGATTGGTAACTCTTAATTGACCCTGGGTGTGAGTGAGACATTGTAAATGAGTCCCCGTGGCTCAACAAGGACAGCCTGTGTAAATAAAGGTTGAATGAATGAATGTACTGTACATGTCTATCATGTTATATGGGAAGATGGGTAACAAGCTCATCATAAAATACAAGACAACTGTCTATTTTATAACTTGTTCATTCCCGTCTCTTCCTTTTAAATTCTACACACATCAGGTTTAAGCTCTGTAACAATATTATGACTTTGATACACAAAAATTGTGTGAAATGGCTGAACCAGGTTTAAAAATATGTACTTAGTTAAATGTAGAGACCAGCGTGAGTTTCTTCATGGTGCTTTGAGCACAGAAGGGATATGTTGAGCTGTAAAGAATTATCTTGAGCCACAAGAAGACATGTTTTCAGCAAATGACATGCTCTCCAAAGAGCCTTAATGTCAACATCAATGAGCCAGTCTGACCATAAATGAAAAGACACAAGTGACTGTGACAGCTTAAATCCACATTAAGAATCGTAGCAAATTAACCAAGATGCTTTTGCACATTACTGCATTCATTTACAACATGGCTGCCTCAAAGTCACAACAGATGCTCTGATTCTATATGTGCACGTGTTCTTCCACTTAACACTGCTCGGTTAAAATGCATCCACCATCTAAGAAATTTACAACAACCAGGGTTATTGTACTTCCAATAAAATATTTACTTACAGACATAATCTATACTCCACAAGGCTTTTAAATAAACATTTGACAAGAAGTGGATTTATGAAAAATGGGGCTCTTGAGCTTGAAAATTTGTAGATCAAGGCCAAGTTTAAGGTTCTATATTGTCATTTGCATCGCATGTGCTACATGTGGTGGAAGAAAATTGTGTACACAGGGCCCCAGTTACATCTAGTAACAGTATTTTATTTTTATTTTTTCCTCATTTACCCTTTATTTATACAGGTAGTCTCATAGAGCCACGAGAACTCATTTTCAAGAGAGACCTGTTTTGGGGAGCAAATGGTGGTGGTTAAGGGCCTTGCTCAGGGGCCCAGAGTGGGAAGAATGAGGGTGGAGGCAGGTGTGGGTGTTTCACCTTTTTCCACCCACATTTTTTTATACTGTCGGTACCAGGGCTTAAACCGGCAATCTTCCGATCACAGGCCCACCGTATTGCGCCACCACTCCTCCATATGTCCCCCAGTATAAATTTTAAAAGAAAAACTGAAAGTTATGCACCATAACTCATGTTCCCTGAAGGAAGGGAACGAGGTGCAACATATGACTATGGGAATTATGCTGCCGTGCGGTTCATCTGAAGTAATACATTCACGCCTTGAAAAGGCAGGTGGGTGTCAGCGGCCCCGCCCTCTTTGTATAAAATAAGCTGATGCCCCACCTTCATCCTCCAAGTGCACGTCACCGAGCTTGGGCATTGAAAGGGCAAACATGTGTTGCACCTCGTTCCCTTTCTTCAGGGAACGTGAGTTATGGTGCATAACTTTCAGTTCCCTTGTCAGTCAGTCCACTCGGTGTAACATATGACTATGGGAACGTTTTTCATTCACGCCCTGAAAATGCTCTGGAAATGCATGCTTGTGAGAACTTATGCCTTTATACTGCAGGCGTTTTAGCTGTACTCTACTCTGTGGTAGAGAGGACAGCCTGAGTGACATCACATGCTGTGACATCCAAACTGCAGTGTTTTGCAAACGTGTTTGAAGATGCCCAGTTGGCAGCAGCATATATGTCTGTCACTGGCACATACTTGAAAAGGGCTTATGAGGCAGCCAGGCCTCGAGTGGAATGAGTGTATACCCCAGAGGGTACCTGCTGACCTTTGCTACTGTACGCCCTTTTTATGGCCTTAGTCACACAGTGTGAGATGTGTTGTTTTGACAAGGCTCTGCCAACAGCTGGATTAGCAAAACACACAAACAGCTGGTTTGTTTTTCTCCAACTGACAGTTCTTTCAATGTAAGCACTCAGGGCCCTCACAGGGCAGAGTGCATTCAACCTCCTCTGTCCTTCGGTTAGTACAGGGGGAGGAGAAAATGTTGATAGTTCAAAGTCCAGACTTCTGGGATTTAAAGTTGAAACCTTTGGAACATATGTAGGGTTTTGACACAGGGTGACCTTTGACCCGTCTGGGGCAAACCTGGTACACATTGGGTGTATAGAGCGTGGAGGTCACCCACGCACTTAGC
>JBBPBX010027152.1:17293-37514 GCA_038048925.1 Garcialebias charrua
CTCAACGAAAGAAGAACTCCAATCTCACTTGGCTCAAGAATGCTACTGAATTTGATCCCAGGTTCAAGGACTTAAAATGCCTGCCTAAATCTGAGAGAGGCAAAGTGTGGAGTTCTTTAAACAATTTGTTCAAAGAGGGTAGAAATGCTCAGATCCAAGATGCTCAAACAGCAGGGGAAGCACCACTAAAGAATAGGAAGATGTCCATCTTCTTGCCTGCATCATCTGATTCAGACACAGATGAGGCAGACTCCATTCAGTCCACACTGGAACGCTACAAATCAGAAACCCAAACTGACGTGGATGAGTGCCCACTGCAGTGGTGGTCAAAAAGAAGGTTCTAAATTTCAGTTCACACTAATTCATACAGTTTATTACACAGTAAAATGTTTTGAACCACAAAATGGATGTTTGCAATGCACTTTAGTTAAGTGGTGCATTTTCTTTCCAAAATTATTTCAGTTTTTAAACACTGTGTGAAAGTAAAAACAATAAAGGTTATGACTAACTGATGAATGCATCCATCTTTATTATAAGTTGCCTTAAAGTGTTTAATCGAGATTAATTGCAATTAATTCTAAAACGGATTAGCGATTAATTAGTTATTTTTATTAAATCGATCAACAGCCCTAATTTTTTTACTATACAGTATTTACTCGCTTGTGGTCGGTGCTCACCGGTGGGGCTCCGTGAGTCTTTACCCAGGGAGGGGGGCACAGAGTTAGGGGAAGCGTGGTCCGTGCGCGCCGGGGAGGGAAGCGTGGTCCGTGCGCGCCGGGGAGGGCTCCGTGGGCCTTCACCCGGGGAGGGCTCCGTGGGCCTTCACCCGGGGAGGGCTCCGTGGGCCTTCACCCGGGGAGGGCTCCGTGGGCCTTCACCCGGGGAGGGCTCCGTGGGCCTTCACCCGGGGAGGTGGCTACATAGTCGGGCTATGGGTGGTCGGTGCTCACCGGTGGGGCTCTGTGGGGCTTTACCCAGTGAGGGGGGCACAGAGTTAGAGGAAGCGTGGTCCGTGCGCGCAGGGGAGGGCTCCGTGGGCCTTCACCCAGGGAGGTGGCCACACAGTCGGGCTATGGGTGGTCTGTGCTCACCGGTGGGGCTCCGTGGGTCTTTACCCAGGGAGGGGGGCACAGAGTAAGGGGAAACGTGGTCCGTGCGCGCCGGGGAGGGCTCCGTGGGCCTTCACCCGGGGAGGTGGCCACACAGTCGGGCTATGGGTGGTCGGTGCTCACCGATGGGGCTCCGTGGGTCTTTACCCAGGGAGCAAGCACTAAGTCCTGGGCACAGATGATCCGCGCGTACCGCGGGGGCTCCGTGGGTCTTTACCCAGGGAGCAGGCACTAAGTCCTGACTACAGCTGATCCACGTGCACCAGGGATCCTGGATGAATATTATATATATATTTATTATATTATATTTTTCATCATTTAAAAACAAAGTTGACACTATCAGATCTCAGCTCCACAACCTCCCTGTTCTCAGTATGCCATCTACCCGTCTGCATTCTGGGTCCCTGAGCAGCTTTGATGAAGTTGTTCAGAGAGAAGTGGAAGCCATCATCCTGCGCCCTGGATCCTTTCCCCTCGTCTCTCATAAAATCCAATCACTTTGCAAGAAGCCCTTTAATCACTCAAATAATAAATCAATCTCTACAATCTGGTCATGTTCCACTGCCTCTAAAAACTACGATCATAGGCCTCTTCTGAAAAAATCCAATTTGGATCCCGACATTTTTTCTAATTACCGTCCAATTTCACACCTCCCTTTTCTGTCTAAAGTACTGGAAAAAGCAGTTGCTGCTCAGCTGTAGGACCACCTACAGCAACACTCCCTGTATGAGAAGTTCCAGTCTGGATTCAGGGCAGCTCATAGTACTGAGACTGCATTGCTGAGAGTTACCAATGATGTCCTCATGGCTGCTGACACTGGTTCTCCCTCCGCGAGATAATCGCATATGCGATTAATCGTTCACCCCTACTCCATACCCACCACCGGTTCCCGATTGACACCCACCGTTGCCCCGCGCCACCCGGCGGAACCCGGTCCGGAAAGCAAAATTGACGGGTCTGTCCGTATGGCCGGGCCCCTGGACCCCGGCTGGGGGGCCCCATCCCAGGCAAACCTGCACCAAAGACCCAGGGGGGTCCCGGAGCCTCCACACCCAGCATGGTTCCCGATTGCCAGCCATCATTGCCCCGTGCCACCCGGCTGAACCTTGTCCGAAGGGCAAATACATGGCCAATTCGTGCGTCTGGCCAAATGGCCGGGCCCCTAGAACCCGACCTGGGGGCCACCTCGTGGGCACACCTGTACCAGTGCCCCGGGGAGGAGCGAGCGCTTGGTCCTGGCTGCAGATCATCCACGGGCACCCTGGAGCTCCAGAACCGCCTGGACCCAGGAGCGAGCGCTTGGTCCTGGCTGCAGATCATCCACCTGCACCCTGGAGGTCCAGAACCGCCTGGACCCAGGAGCGAGCGCTTGGTCCTGGCTGCAGATCATCCACCTGCACCCTGGAGGTCCAGAACCCAGCCAGGAGACACTAATTCCCGGCTACACTTGATCCCCGGGCACCCTGGAGCTCACACAGTCACAGGTGTTAGCAATCAAGTAATCAAGTCTCACACAGGTGTTGGTAATCAAATCGAGGCTGCATAAAAGGCGGAGCTGCAACGAGATGAACATTCACTTCTTCCCAGCAGGAGAAGGACAAGCAAGGAGTGATTCAACGAAGGTAAAACAGTTTTTTTATTTAATGCCTCTCTGTTTAAACGTGCAGCGGTCCACCCCTCTCACCAACCGGCCTGAGATCTCGGTCGGTGGGCTGATTGTTTTACCTTGTCTTTCTGCAGCTTTGTGGAGAAATGGCACCGCGTTCGACGGCTCCCACATGCCCGCTTTGCAGCAAGGCGTATTTGGCCATGGCCATGCATTTGCTCCGAACGCACAGAGTGGTAAATGTGGAGGAGAGGAAGATCTTGTTGTGGGTGGCACGTCGACGGGTCAACGTGCGCTGCAGCAGGTGCCCGGTTGAGGCATGTCCCTACCGGTCTTCCCGCCTCGACAAGCACATGTCCCAGGGACACCCGGAGCTGAGTCTTGCCGCCAAAGGCCACCTGATGGATGGAGTGAGGAGGGCGAAGGCGATCGAGCTCCTCCGGGCTCTCAGGGAGACGAATCCAGCGCCTCCCGTCAGCTCCGTCCTGACTATGGAGGGCTTCGGCATCCACGGGGAAGGCGAGGAGACTGGGGGAGCCACCTCCACCCACCTGCTCACCACCTCCACCCACCTGCTCACAGGCCTCCGGGTCGGACGAGGATGAGCCCGGCCCCTCGACTGGGGGTCAGGAGCCACCTCCACCCACCTGCTCACCACCTCCACCCACCCGCTCACAGCCCTCCGGGTCGGACGAGGTAGAGCCTGGCCCCTCGGACCAGCGGTCGGACTCCCGGTTTCCGGCCTCTGTGGGTAAGATGTGCCTTTTAACTGGTTCTAAATGCGGCTTGGGTGTGTTTAACGCCTGCTCTTGTTTTATCCAACAGTCAAATTCGTGGACAACTACAGGCGGCATCTGCTCGGCGGTTGTTCGACCTCCAAGTGCCGAGAGAACGAGGGGAGCAACGTCAAAAGGGTCCAGCGTTTCCTCGGGCACATGGCGCGTGGTCGGCGTCAGTTGAGCAGCTGGCTCTTCCTGGACGACGTGGGACGTATCCAAAGGTAAGATGACCGCTCCAGGTTCACCGGGGGTGATTCGGTGAACTTGTGCCCAGGAGGGAGTCGCACTCCCTGGGTACGCGCTGATCTAGGAAGACCCCCCCCCCCGGGGGTCTTTGGTGAAGCTGCGCCCATGGGGCTTAAATCGGCTTTGTATTTCTGCAGTTGGGCACCCACGCTGACGGAGGAGGGAAAAACGGTGACCACCGTCAAGATTCACCTGGACAACGTCAGCAAGTTCATAAAATATTTCACAGAGACGCCGCCGCAGTCGTGTAGGCTGACGACTGTCCAGATGACCAATGTTCTGAGGACGCTCCAGACCTGCACCAAGCGGCTTCGCAGAGAGCTGACCCTGCACCAGATCACCGCAAAGGAGGCCAGGTTGGCTCAGGTCGTCGAAGCACCGACCCTAGGGAAGTGCCAGGAGTTGGCCCGCTCCAGAATCCCTGAGCTGCTTGGTAAGACTTGAATTTTTACCTACATCCTATTTTGAGCAAATGTGTTTAATTTAAACCTCTCCCTCTCTCTCAACCCACGCAGACGAGATGGAAGTTGACAAAAGCACGGAGCTGAGGCGGCAATTCTACGGTTACTTCTCCGCCCTCCTGGCCTCTATCTATGGCCACAGGGTAGGCGTTCTGGCCGGCATGACCGTGTCGGAGGTGGAGGCAGCCAAGGCACGGGACCATTCCCAGGGCTTTGTTGTGAACGTAAGTTGGGAGCTACTCAACGCACAGCAGTGTTTCCCCTACCATTATATAGGCGGGGCGCCCCGCCCCCTCAACAGAACCGAGCGCCCCGCCTACCCAACGCTCCAAACACCTGTCGGCACTGACGTAATGCTAAACTAGCAGCTCGCACTGCAGGTGCACTAGCTGAAATAAAACATAAAAGCAGCCTCATGCTGAACACTCAGCTGTGTCAGCTGAGTGTTCAAACCCACCCACCACACACACACGCGCACGGCTCACGTTTCTCATCCCCACGGATGAAAAAAAAAAAAAAACGAACGCGTGGCTCCTCTGCTCGGCTCCTACTGCGCGCGGCTCCACACACACACAGCTCTCACCTTCTCCACCGGAAAATAAATAAATAAAACTGAGCGCGGCTGAAATGTTTGTCTCTCCTCTGCTGCGCACTTTCGGCTTTGTCTCTATCTGCCAGTATATCGTGACAGAAACAAGCAACCAGTCCAGCCCCATGAAATCAAGCCTAAAACAAGCCCAACACGCAACCCACCCCATTGTGTAAAACAAGGTCCGTTTTTAAACAGTATAAACATACAGTTATTATGACATTACATATAAAGAGCAAAATTATGCTAAAGACTTTGAAGAACATATCCACTCTAAAAAATACAAATACATTTGGCATATTTATACAAATTATTCCCATTAAGTCAAAAAGGCGTTCAATTCAAGATCAACTGGACTTTATTTGTAACAGAAGACGTTTCGCTTCTCATCCGAGGAGCTTTATCAATTTAATTTAATTTAATTTAATTTTAATTAATTCCCATTAAGCCTCTGGGACTCATTTACCAGAGAGACCTGAATTTTAAACTAAGAGTGATGACAACAGAGGACAACGACAACAACAGACAATCAGAAAGGATGCGTACAAATTATAAAATAAAAATTAAACAGCAAACTCATAGTAAGCAAAGTCAACAAAAAACTTTCTTTAATTGATCTCTATCCTGAATCATGCTCTAAGTGTGTGCTCTTTCTCCCATTCTTTATTATATTTTTCCCATATTTCCTCCACTTATTGGAGCTCATTTTAACGTGCTCTTGTCACTCTAGACAAATAATAAAGAACAAATAATAACAAGCCCAAACACGCAAATTTACTTTCAAAACAAGCCCAAGAAACCGCAACAACGTCTGCGCAGCTCAGGACGTGTCTCTGTCCGTCCCCCCCCACCCCCACCCCCCATGGCAGGTTATGTAGGGGAAACACTGCACAGTAAATCCAGCGGAGCACGGTGGCGAGCTAACCAATTTGCATGTCTCCTCCACAGGTGAGGGAGCACAAAACAAACGGCTGCTTTGGTCAGGCACAGGACTACCTGACCCAGGAGGAGTTCTCCTGGGCTAAACGTTGGCTGAGCATGAGGGCTGAACTGGAGCTGCCGGGGGAGAAGTTTTTCCACGACGCCAGTTCAAACCTGGGCAAGGTTCTCTTGAAATGCCTCCGGGAGGTATGGGGAGAGATGGACCTTCCAGGACTGCCGAACTTCATGAACATCCGGACGTCCGTGGTCCACCACCTCCGGAGCTTCCACAGCCGGGAGGAAAGCGACGCAGTGGCTCGCTTCATGTGCCACCACAGCGAGACTGCGGAGAAGTACTACACAATGAACCTGGACACCGTTCGAGCAAGAAGGGTCAGGGATCTCTTCGACCAGGCGCTGACCACGCAGAGGCCCGGGCAGGAGAGCTAGGATCTGGCTCGACCGACTTGTTAATAATGTTGTGTAAATAAAATAAAAGGTCTGGACCTCCAGTTCCTCAACTTGTTTTACTGTATTTATTTTCTCCAAAGTGTTTTAAAAACTGGGTTTCTGATATCGTTCCGAAAGGTGTTTTCGAGGTCGGCCACCTCCACGGGCACCCTGGAGCTCCAGAACCGCCTGGACCCAGGAGCGAGCGCTTGGTCCTGGCTGCAGATCATCCACCTGCACCCTGGAGGTCCAGAACCGCCTGGACCCAGGAGCGAGCGCTTGGTCCTGGCTGCAGATCATCCACCTGCACCCTGGAGGTCCAGAACCGCCTGGACCCAGGAGCGAGCGCTTGGTCCTGGCTGCAGATCATCCACCTGCACCCTGGAGGTCCAGAACCGCCTGGACCCAGGAGCGAGCGCTTGGTCCTGGCTGCAGATCATCCACCTGCACCCTGGAGGTCCAGAACCCAGCCAGGAGACACTAATTCCCGGCTACACTTGATCCCCGGGCACCCTGGAGCTCACACAGTCACAGGTGTTAGCAATCAAGTAATCAAGTCTCACACAGGTGTTGGAAATCAAATCGAGGCTGCATAAAAGGCGGAGCTGCAACGAGGTGAACATTCACTTCTTCCCAGCAGGAGAAGGACAAGCAAGGAGTGATTCAATGAAGGTAAAACAGTTTTTTTATTTAATGCGTCTCTGTTTAAACGTGCAGCGGTCCACCCCTCTCACCAACCGACCTGAGATCTCGGTCGGTGGGCTGATTGTTTTACCTTGTCTTTCTGCAGCTTTGTGGAGAAATGGCACCGCGTTCGACGGCTCCCACATGCCCGCTTTGCAGCAAGGCGTATTTGGCCATGGCCATGCATTTGCTCCGAACGCACAGAGTGGTAAATGTGGAGGAGAGGAAGATCTTGTTGTGGGTGGCACGTCGACGGGTCAACGTGCGCTGCAGCAGGTGCCCGGTTGAGGCATGTCCCTACCGGTCTTCCCGCCTCGACAAGCACATGTCCCAGGGACACCCGGAGCTGAGTCTTGCCGCCAAAGGCCACCTGATGGATGGAGTGAGGAGGGCGAAGGCGATCGAGCTCCTCCGGGCTCTCAGGGAGACGAATCCAGCGCCTCCCGTCAGCTCCGTCCTGACTATGGAGGGCTTCGGCATCCACGGGGAAGGCGAGGAGACTGGGGGTCAGGAGCCACCTCCACCCACCTGCTCACCACCTCCACCCACCTGCTCACAGGCCTCCGGGTCGGACGAGGATGAGCCCGGCCCCTCGACTGGGGGTCAGGAGCCACCTCCACCCACCTGCTCACCACCTACACCCACCCGCTCACAGGCCTCCGGGTCGGACGAGGATGAGCCCGGCCCCTCGACTGGGGGTCAGGAGCCACCTCCACCCACCTGCTCACCACCTCCACCCACCCGCTCACAGCCCTCCGGGTCGGACGAGGTAGAGCCTGGCCCCTCGGACCAGCGGTCGGACTCCCGGTTTCCGGCCTCTGTGGGTAAGATGTGCCTTTTAACTGGTTCTAAATGCGGCTTGGGTGTGTTTAACGCCTGCTCTTGTTTTATCCAACAGTCAAATTCGTGGACAACTACAGGCGGCATCTGCTCGGCGGTTGTTCGACCTCCAAATGCCGAGAGAACGAGGGGAGCAACGTCAAAAGGGTCCAGCGTTTCCTCGGGCACATGGCGCGTGGTCGTCGTCAGTTGAGCAGCTGGCTCTTCCTGGACGACGTGGGACGTATCCAAAGGTAAGATGACCGCTCCAGGTTCACCGGGGGTGATTCGGTGAACTTGTGCCCAGGAGGGAGTCGCACTCCCTGGGTACGCGCTGATCTAGGAAGACCCCCCCGGGGGTCTTTGGTGAAGCTGCGCCCATGGGGCTTAAATCGGCTTTGTATTTCTGCAGTTGGGCACCCACGCTGACGGAGGAGGGAAAAACGGTGACCACCGTCAAGATTCACCTGGACAACGTCAGCAAGTTCATAAAATATTTCACAGAGACGCCGCCGCAGTCGTGTAGGCTGACGACTGTCCAGATGACCAATGTTCTGAGGACGCTCCAGACCTGCACCAAGCGGCTTCGCAGAGAGCTGACCCTGCACCAGATCACCGCAAAGGAGGCCAGGTTGGCTCAGGTCATCGAAGCACCGACCCTAGGGAAGTGCCAGGAGTTGGCCCCCTCCAGAATCCCTGAGCTGCTTGGTAAGACTTGAATTTTTACCTACATCCTATTTTGAGCAAATGTGTTTAATTTAAACCTCTCCCTCTCTCTCAACCCACGCAGACGAGATGGAAGTTGACAAAAGCACGGAGCTGAGGCGGCAATTCTACGGTTACTTCTCCGCCCTCCTGGCCTCTATCTATGGCCACAGGGTAGGCGTTCTGGCCGGCATGACCGTGTCGGAGGTGGAGGCAGCCAAGGCACGGGACCATTCCCAGGGCTTTGTTGTGAACGTAAGTTGGGAGCTACTCAACGCACAGTAAATCCAGCGGAGCACGGTGGCGAGCTAACCAATTTGCATGTCTCCTCCACAGGTGAGGGAGCACAAAACAAACGGCTGCTTTGGTCAGGCACAGGTCTACCTGACCCAGGAGGAGTTCTCCTGGGCTAAACGTTGGCTGCGCATGAGGGCTGAACTGGAGCTGCCGGGGGAGAAGTTTTTCCACGACGCCAGTTCAAACCTGGGCAAGGTTCTCTTGAAATGCCTCCGGGAGGTATGGGGAGAGATGGACCTTCCAGGACTGCCGAACTTCATGAACATCCGGACGTCCGTGGTCCACCACCTCCGGAGCTTCCACAGCCGGGAGGAACGCGACGCAGTGGCTCGCTTCATGTGCCACCACAGCGAGACTGCGGAGAAGTACTACACGATGAACCTGGACACCGTTCGAGCAAGAAGGGTCAGGGATCTCTTCGACCAGGCGCTGACCACGCAGAGGCCCGGGCAGGAGAGCTAGGATCTGGCTCGACCGACTTGTTAATAATGTTATTGTGTAAATAAAATAAAAGGTCTGGACCTCCAGTTCCTCAACTTGTTTTACTGTATTTATTTTCTCCAAAGTGTTTTAAAAACTGGGTTTCTGATATCGTTCCGAAGGGTGTTTTCGAGGTCGGCCACCTCCACGTGCACCCTGGAGGTCCAGAACCGTCTGGACCCGGGAGAGAGCACTTGGTCCTGGCTGTAGATCATCCACGTGCACCCTGGAGGTCCAGAGCTGCCTGGACCCAGGAGGGAGCACTTAGTCCTGGGTACAGATGAAGTGTGCACGCCCTGGAGGTCCCCAACCCAGGCAGTAAGCACTTAGTCCCGGCTACACCTGATCAACGCGCACCCTAGAGCTCCACAACCCAGCCAGGAGGCACTAAGTCCCGGCTACACCTGATCCACGCGCACCCTGGAGCTCCACAACCCAGCCAGGAGGCACTAAGTCCCGGCTACACCTGATCCACGCGCACCCTGGAGCTCCACAACCCAGCCAGGAGGCACTAAGTCCCGGCTACACCTGATCCACGCGCACCCTGGAGCTCCACAACCCAGCCAGGAGGCACTAAGTCCCGGCTACACCTGATCCACGCGCACCCTGGAGCTCCACAACCCAGCCAGGAGGCACTAAGTCCCGGCTACACCTGATCCACGCGCACCCTGGAGCTCCACAACCCAGCCAGGAGGCACTAAGTCCCGGCTACACCTGATCCACGCGCACCCTGGAGCTCCACAACCCAGCCAGGAGGCACTAAGTCCCGGCTACACCTGATCCACGCGCACCCTGGAGCTCCACAACCCAGCCAGGAGGCACTAAGTCCCGGCTACACCTGATCCACGCGCACCCTGGAGCTCCACAACCCAGCCAGGAGGCACTAAGTCCCGGCTACACCTGATCCACGCGCACCCTGGAGCTCCACAACCCAGCCAGGAGGCACTAACGCCAAAAATACACTACATGCGTTACGGCTCCGCCCCGCTCTGGTCCGACCTCCGCAGCAAATACGCACCCTTTATAATCAATGACAGAATTTACACTGGCTCCGCACGGCGGCGAGCTGCGGAGAGCGGACGGCAGTCCGTCAAAATTAGAAATTTTTCTATTTCTGCCGGATGACGGAGCTGTGCCGGAGTCAACTTTTGAAGATTACGTCGCACCAACAGGAAAAGGAACGAGCACAACTTCCGTATTTACAAAATAAAATCACCACGGGCGGACTAATCCTAGCTCTATACGGATTTATTTGTACAAAAATGCTGTCAAACTATCATTTATGACTATTCTATGACTAAACTATTACAGGTATTCCCCGATTTACGAGCGAGATCCGTCACAACGAGGCGCTCGTAAACCGGAAATCTCGTAATTTGGAACGGCCGCCATTTCTCTCGTAAACCCGGAAATCCGCTCGTAAATTGGAACGGTTTTCGCTAGCGCACCTAAAAACACTCTATTTTCATCTAAAAACTACTTTTGAGTGCATAAAAATGATCGGAAACGTGTGTTTATATGCTTAACTAGCTAACTGTAGTGAAAAAACACATGAAAACTCAGTATTTTTTTCGTTTTTTCCAAAAATTCGCAGCTCGTAAGTCTGGAACCTCGCAGATCAGAGCACTCGTAATTCGGGGACTACCTGTATATTTATGACTATGACTACGCCTAATAACGCAATACAAGAAATAAATAAATAAAAAAGTATTTTATTCTGAAATGTAAACATCACTTCCTGTTGCTCAAACCATGTAGCTCATTTACGAGAGAAGATCAAGGCAGCAGTCTCTCTACAGTTGTTCTCCTTCTTCCACCGAATGAATTGTTTTGTTCTGACTTACTTATTTATCACTTGATTTATCGCGCGATCTCGCACGTGTCTCGGAGCGGCGCATCCAGGCGGACCTGAGCGGAGCGCAGGCAGTGGAAATTGGACTCGCTCAGCTGCGACCTGCGGACCGGAGCGGGGCGGAGCCGCGTGCAGTGTATTTTTGGGGTAAGTCCCGGCTACACCTGATCCACGCGCACCCTGGAGCTCCACAACCCAGCCAGGAGGCACTAAGTCCCGGCTACACCTGATCCACGCGCACCCTGGAGCTCCACAACCCAGCCAGGAGGCACTAAGTCCCGGCTACACCTGATCCACGCGCACCCTGGAGCTCCACAACCCAGCCAGGAGGCACTAAGTCCCGGCTACACCTGATCCACGCGCACCCTGGAGCTCCACAACCCAGCCAGGAGGCACTAAGTCCCGGCTACACCTGATCCACGCGCACCCTGGAGCTCCACAACCCAGCCAGGAGGCACTAAGTCCCGGCTACACCTGATCCACGCGCACCCTGGAGCTCCACAACCCAGCCAGGAGGCACTAAGTCCCGGCTACACCTGATCCACGCGCACCCTGGAGCTCCACAACTGCCTGGACCCAGGAGGAAGCACTTGGTCCTGGCTGCAGATCATCCACGTGCACCCTGGAGGTCCAGAACCGGCGGACCCCCAGTGCCAAACATGCCCGCCTTCGGTACTCCATACTCTGGTAAAACCCCAGCCGGAGCTCCCTCCCTGCTTAGAACCAGGAACCTTGCGCACCGTTCGAACCCGCAGACCCACACTTAAGCACCCTCCCTGGGTTAAGACAAGCTATCCGCGCCGCCCAGACCTCCGCGGTCCTGGTGCTCCAACTAAAAACCTGTGGTTCTGGTGCTCCAACCAAAAATAGACTAACAGTCTCTGGTATGTAACAGGGGAGGGCTTAAGTTACGTGTCCCACGTAGTCTCCCCTGCTCGGACATGCTCCGCGCCATGCCGGCCTCCTCATCTCTGGAGCTCTGCCACCTCCAGAACCTCGAGCACCAGCCGATCCTGCTTACCCACACTTAAGTCAGAGTCAGAGTCAGAGAGAATTTATTGTCATTTGCACCGCATGTAGTACATGTGTTGAAAACGAGATTATGTACACAGGGTCCCAGTTACATCCAACAACAAATGCAAGAGAAAAACAATAATAACATCTAGGATTAACTAAGAGAGACATCAGCTAGTAATACACTAAGCCCTAATGTAGTAGAAAAACATCATTATAAACAGCAGCACGAACATGAGCAGATGGTCACAGATGAACGCAGCAACAAGAAACAGATCAGCATCAGCATGATGTGACATTTTGCAGTGTTTATTCTTATTATTTATTTATTCATGAGTCTGACAGCCTCAGGGTAAGGACTTAAGCACCCTCCCTGGGTTAAGACAAGCTATCTGCGCCGCCCAGACCTCCGTGGTCCTGGTGCTCCAACCAAAAACTTGGAGCTCTCCATGGTGCTGGTGGTCCTAGTGCTCCAACCAAGTTCACCGGAGAGCCAGGGGGGCTACAGTATAGCCCCCCCAGCTTGGGTCACCCATCAACGCTCACTTTTCGCCCGTTTTTCGACCTTTAAACGCCCGTATCTCTCTCAATTTTTGTGCTATCGCAAAACCGAGCATACCAAATTAAAGGTCTCGGTCTGGCGATGCAGAAGAATGGCATGGTTTATGGTGTAGCTCCTCGGATGGCAGAGATACGGCCGCTTGAAAAATAGTTGTTTTACCTCAGACTTTCATACGCCCGTATCTTGGTGCTACGGGGACGCCGACCGTCGGCTTTGGATCGGATAGGTCCGTAGATGCGAATAGAGGTCAAGCTTTACGCCGTAGCTCAGTTTTTCATAAAGTTATGGCCGTTTGACAACGGACCTTTAGACGCCCGTATCTCGCTCGCCGTCGGTGTTACGGGGAAACCGAGGGTCGGGTTTGAATCGGCTCGATCCGTAGATGTGAATAGAGGTCAAGCTGAGCCTCGTAGCTCAATTTTATAACAGGCCGGACTCGCGGTTCTCTTTTACCCAGGAACGGTGGCCGGATCCTGGGTAGATGGGATCGCTGTATGTGGTCCACTGGAGCTAACTTCAGACGGCCGTAGATTCTTCAATTTTAAAGCTACAGAAATTTCGAGGGCACCGTTGAAAAGGCCTCGGCGAGCCGGTTCAGATGATGCCGGGCTGCACCCCGTAGCTCCGCTCTGGGACGAGCTACGACCGGTTGAAAGTACGGCGTAGTCCTGGCAAAACCTGGTAAACCCTGTATCTTTAAACGCCCGCCACGCTCTCGTTTTTCGAGCTACAGGCATTCCGAACGCACCGTTGGAATCGTGTCGGCGAGCTGGTTCGTGAGATGCCATGCCGCGCGCCGTAGCTCCATCCCGGGACGAGTTTTGGACGTGGACCAGAAGAACCGGACTCTGCCGAACGCAGAACCTTCAAGCGGCCGTAGCTCGGGCAATTTTTGACCTACGAACATGCCGGGCACGCCGTTGGAAAGGTATCAGCGAGAGCTTTCCAACGATGTGACCCATATGTCTGTCTGGGCCCTTCCTAGCCCCGGGTAAGCCCAGAATCACGCGTCCGGGGACATGTCCCAGGGCCTGGACACTTCCAGGGGGACACCCTGGCCATCTATCATGGGGCGCTGCCTCGGTGGGGACCCGGACCATACACCCAGACCTCCGACCCGGCGGCCACTCACCCTCTGCCCCCCCACACCCCGGAGAACCTGCCCCAGGCTGCCGTTTCGCTCCTCCGGGGACCTGTCCCAGGGCCTGGAGCCTGCCTGGGGGCCAGACTCTGGGGCTAACCTGCTCTGGTGCCTCACTGGAGACCCAGAACATACACCCAGACCTCCGGACCGGGCGGCCACTCACCCTCTGCCCCCCCACACCCCGGAGAACCTGCCCCAGGCTGCCGTTTCGCTCCTCCGGGGACCTGTCCCAGGGCCTGGAGCCTGCCTGGGGGCCAGCCTCCGGGGCTAACCTGCTCCGGTGCCTCACTGGAGACCCAGACCATACACCCAGACCTCCGGACCGGGCGGCCACTCACCCTCTGCCCCCCCACACCCCGGAGAACCTGCCCCAGGCTGCCGTTTCGCTCCTCCGGGGACCTGTCCCAGGGCCTGGAGCCTGCCTGGGGGCCAGCCTCCGGGGCTAACCTGCTCCGGTGCCTCACTGGAGACCCAGACCATACACCCAGACCTCCGGACCGGGCGGCCACTCACCCTCTGCCCCCCCACACCCCGGAGAACCTGCCCCAGGCTGCCGTTTCGCTCCTCCGGGGACCTGTCCCAGGGCCTGGAGCCTGCCTGGGGGCCAGCCTCCGGGGCTAACCTGCTCCGGTGCCTCACTGGAGACCCAGACCATACACCCAGACCTCCGGACCGGGCGGCCACTCACCCTCTGCCCCCCCACACCCCGGAGAACCTGCCCCAGGAGGCTGTTTCGCTCCTCCGGGGACATGTCCCAGGGCCTGGACACTTCCCTGGGGACACCCTGGCCGTCTATCATGGGGCGCTGCCTCGGGGGGGACCCAGACCACACACCCACACCGCCGGACCCGGCTGCCACCCACCGTCTCCCCCCCACACCCAGGTGAACCTGCCCCGGGCAGCTGTTTCGCTCCTCCGGGGGACATGTCCCAGGCCCTGGACACTTCCCTGGGGACACCCTGGCCGTCTATCCTGGTCCGATGCCTCGGGGGGGACCCAGACCACACACCCACACCGCCGGACCCGGCTGCCACCCACCGTCTCCCCCCCACACCCAGGTGAACCTGCCCCGGGCGGCTGTTTCGCTCCTCCGGGGACATGTCCCAGGCCCTGGACACTTCCCTGGGGACACCCTGGCCGTCTATCATGGTCCGATGCCTCGGGGGGGACCCAGACCATACACCCACACCGCCGGACCCGGCTGCCACCCACCGTCTCCCCCCCACACCCCGTTGAACCTGCCCCGGGCGGCTGTTTCGCTCCTCCGGGGACATGTCCCAGGCCCTGGACACTTCCCTGGGGACACCCTGGCCGTCTATCATGGGGCGCTGCATCGGTGGGGGACCCAGACCATACACCCATACCTCCAGACCCGGCGGCCACCCACCGTCTCCCCCCACACACCCCGTTGAACCTGCCCCAGGAGGCTGTTTCGCTCCTCCGGGGACATGTCCCAGGCCCTGGACACTTCCCTGGGGACACCCTGGCCGTCTATCATGGGGCGCTGCATAGGTGGGGACCCAGACCATACACCCATACCTCCGGACCCGGCGGCCACTCACCCTCTCCCCCCCACATCCCGTTGAACCTGCCCCAGGCGGCTGTTTCGCTCCTCCGGGGACATGTCCAAGGCCCTGGACACTTCCCTGGGGACACCCTGGCCGTCTATCATGGGGCGATGCCTCGGGGGACCCAGACCATACACCCAGACCTCCGGACCCGGCGGCCACTCACCCTCTCCCCCACCACACCCCGTTGAACCTGCCCCAGGCGGCTGTTTCGCTCCTCCGGGGACATGTCCAAGGCCCTGGACACTTCCCTGGGGACACCCTGGCCGTCTATCATGGGGCGATGCCTCGGGGGGGACCCAGACCATACACCCACACCGCCGGACCCGGCTACCACCCACCGTTTCCCCGCAACACACCCCGGTTTGCGTGGGCGTTTCCAACGGCCGTACAAAATGCGTCCCCTAAATGGGGTTAGGGAATGAGCTAGGGAATGGGTTCCCCAGAGTTAGGGGAAGCGTGGTCCGTGCGTACCCTGGGGGGCTACCTGGGACTTCACCCAGGGAGGGAGCCACACCGTCTGGGTAAGTGAGCTCTGTGCGCCCGGGGGGGGCTCCGTGACGGTTCACCCAGGTGGGAGGCACAGTTAGGGGAAGCCTGGTCCGTGCACGCCGGGAAGGCACACAGGTGTTAGCAATCAAGTCAGGAGCTGCATCTCACACAGGTGTTAGCAATCAAGTCAGGAGCTGCATCTTACACAGGTGTTAGCAATCAAGTCAGGAGCTGCATCTCACACAGGTGTTGGTAATCAAATCAAGGCTGCATAAAAAGCGGAGTTGCAACGAGGTGAACATTCATTTTTTCCCAGCAGGAGAAGGACACACACGGAGTGATTTAGCAAAGGTAAAACATTTTTTATTTAATGTGTCTCTGTTTAAACGTGCAACGGTCCAACCCTCTCACCAACCGGCCTGAGATCTCGGTGGGCTGATTGTTTTACCTTGTCTTTCTGTAGCTTTGTGGAGAAATGTCATCACGTTCGAAGGCTCCCACATGCCCGCTTTGCAGCAAGGGTTATTGGGCCATGTCAAACCATTTGGTGCGAACGCACACAATAAAAAATGTGGAGGAAGATTTTGTGGTGGGTGGCACGTGGACGGATCAACGTGCGTTGCAGCAGGTGCCCGGTTGAGGCATGTCCCTACAGGTCTTCACGCCTGGACAAACACGTTCCGGGGACACCCGGAGCTGAGTGTTGCTGCCAAAGGCAACCTGTTGGATGGAGTGAGGAGGGCAAAGGCAATCGAGCTCCTCCAGGCTCTCAGGGAGACAAATCCTGCGTATCCTGTCAGCTCCAACCTGACCATGGAGGGCTTCAGCACCCACGGGGAAGACGAGGAGACTGGGGGTCAGGAGCCACCTCCACCCACCTGCTCACAGCCCTCCAGTTCGGACGAGGAAGAGCCTGGCTCCTCGACAGGGGGTCAGGAGCCACCTCCACCCACCTGCTCACAGCCCTCTAGTTCGGACGAGGAAGAGCCTGGCCCCTCGACTGGGGGTCAGGAGCCACCTCCAACCACCTGCTCACAGCCCTCCAGTTCGGACCAGGAAGAGCCTGGCCCCTCGTCTGCATGTGCTGTCTCACCCGCGGCTTCAGCATGCGAGGACCAGCAGTCAGACTACCAGTTTCCGGCCTCTGTGGGTAAGATGTGCCTTTTAACTGGTTCTAAATGCGGCTTGGGTGTGTTTAACGCCTGCTCTTGTTTTATCCAACAGTAAACTTCATGGACAACTACAGGCAACATCTGCTCGGCGGTTGTTCAACCCCCAAATGCCGTGAGAATGAGGGGTGCAATGTGAACAGGGTCCAGCGTTTCCTCCGGCACATGGCGCGTGGTCGTCATCAGTTGAGCAGCTGGCTCTTCCTGGACAACGTTGGACGTATCCAAAAGTAAGATAACTGCTCCAGTTTCACCGGGGTGATTCGGTGAACTTGCGCCCAGGAGGGAGTCACACTTCCTGGGTACGCGCTGATCTTTGGTGAAGCTGCGCCCATGGGGCTTAAATTGGCTTTGTATTTCTGTAGTTGGGCACCCACGCTGACGGACGAGGGAAAAACGATGTCCACTGTCAAAATCTACCTGGACAACGTCAGCAAGTTCCTAAAATATTTCACCGAGACGCCACCGCAGTCGTGTAGGCTGACGACTGTCCAGAAGACCAATGTGCTGAGGACGCTACAGACCTGCACCAAGCGGCTGCGCAGAGAGCTAACCCTGCACCAAATCACCACGAAGGAGGCCAAGTTGGCTCAGGTTGTTGAAGCACCGACCCTAGGGAAGTGCCAGGAGTTGGCCCGCTCCAGAATCCCTGAGCTGCTTGGTAAGACTTGAATTTTTACCTACATCCTATTGTGAGCAAATGTGTTTAATTTAAACCTCTCCCTCTCTCAACCCACACAGACAAGATGGAAGTTGACGGAAGCACGGAGCTGAGGCGTCGATTCTACGGATACTTCTCCGCCCTCCTCGCCTCTCTATGGCCACAGGGTAGGCCTTCTGGCCGGCATGACCGTGTCTGAGGTGGAGGCAGCCAAGGCACGGGACCATTCCCAGGGCTTTGTTGTTAACGTAAGTTGGGAGCTACTCAACGCACAGTAAATCCAGCGGAACACGGTGGCGAGCTAACCAATTTGCATGTCTCCTCCACAGGTGAAGGAGCACAAAACAAACCTTTACTTTGGTCTGGCACAGGTGTACCTGACCCATGAGGAGTTCTCCTGGGCTGAACGGTGGCTAAGCATGAGGGCTAAACTGGAGCTGCCGGGGGAGAGGCTTTTCTACACGGCTAGTTCAAACCCGGGCAAGATTCTCCTAAAATGTCTCCGGGAGGTATGGGAACAGATGGAGCTTCCAGGACTGCCTACCTTCATGGACCTCCGGACGTCCGTGGTCAACCACGTCAGGAACTTTCACAGCCGTGAGGAACGCGACACCTTGGCTCGCTTCATGTGCCACCACAGCGCAACTGCGGACCTATACTATAAGATGCACCTCGACATCGTTCAAGCCAGAAGGATCAGGGACCTATTCGAGCAGTCGCTGACGATGCAGAGGCCCGGGCAGGAGAGCTCGGATCTGGTTCGACTAACTTGAAAATAATGTTGGTTCTTATGTAAATAAAATAAAAGGTCTGGGCCTCCAGTTCCTCAACTTGTTTTACTGTATTTTTTTCTCCAAAGTGTTTTAAAAACTGGGTTTCTGATATCGTTCTGAAGGGTGTTTTCGAGGTCGGCCACCTCCAGGATGAGCTCCCACCGTTCACCGCTGGTGCATCCGAGGGAGACTCCCTTGCTCGGACACGCTCCGCGTAAATCCGGCCTCCTCATCCCTGGAGCTCTGACACCTCCAGGATGAGCTCCCACCGTTCACCGCTGGTGCATCCGAGGAGACTCCCTTGCTTGGACACGCTCCGCGCAAACCCGGCCTCCTCATCCCTGGAGCTCTGACACCTCCAGGATGAGCTCCCACCATTCACCGCTCCTGCGTCCGAGGTAGACTCCCGTGCTCGGACTCGCTCCATGCCAACACAACCTCCTCATCCCTGGAGCTCTTACACCTCCAGAACCTGGCTCACCAGACAAACCTGCATACCCACACTTAAGCACCCTTTCTGGGTTAAGTCAGAGTCAGAGTCAGAGAGTCTTTATTGTCATTTGCACCGCATGTGGTACATGAGATGAAAACGAGATTATGTACACGAGGTCCCAGTTACATCCAACAACAAATGAAAGAGAAAAACAGTAATAACATCGAGAACTAACTAAGAAAAACATCAACTAGTAATACACTAAGCCTAATATAGTGGGAATAAACAGCAGCACGAACATGAGTTTGTATGAGCAGATGGTCACAGATGGTCACAGATGAACACAGCAACAAGAAAACATATCAGCATCACCATGATGTGATATTTTGCAGTGTTTATTTTAATTTTATTTTTATTTATTCATGAGTCTAACAGCCTCAGGGTAGAAGCTGTTCCTCAGTCTAGTGGTTCTACACTTGATGCTCCTCAACCTCCGTCCTGAGGGGAGTGGGGCAAAGAGTGAGTGTGCTGGATGAGTGAGGTCTTTCATGATGCAGGTGGCTCTTTTCCTGCATCTGGAGGTGTAAATGTCTGTGATGGTGGGGAGACTGACTCCAACAGACTTCTGTGCAGCCTTCACCACTCTCTGCAGAGCTTTTCTTTCTTCAACTGTGCAGCCTCCATGCCACACGTTGATGCTGGAGCACACGATGCTCTCCACTGCACACCTGTAGAACGAGGTGAGAACTGGGCTGCTCAGACCGGCTCGTCTCAGCCGTCTGAGGAAGTAGAGTCTCTGATGACCTTTCTTGATCAGGCTGGTGGTGTTGTTGCTCCAGCTGAGGTTATCATTCATGTGTACACCCAGGTATTTGTAGCTGGAGACCACTTCCACTGCAGACCCACCTATTATCAGTGGGGCATGGGTGTGTTTGTTCCTTCTGAAGTCCACAATCATCTCCTTTGTCTTCTTCACATTCATGTGAAGATTATTCTCTTTGCACCAGCTCTCCAGGTGTTCCACCTCCTGTCTGTAGCTGGACTCATCATTGTTTGTGATGCATCCCACCACCGCTGTATCATCTGCAAACTTAACAATATGACAGCCTGGAAGTGTGGCTGTACAATCATATGTGAGCAGAGTGAACAGAAGGGGGCTCAGCACACATCCTTGAGGAGAGCCAGTGCTGAGGGTTATGGTGGAGGAGGAGAAGTTGTGGATCTTCACGGACTGTGGTCTGTCTGTTAAGAAGTCTAGTACCCAGTTACAAATAGAGGGGCTTAGTCCAAGTGTAGATAGTTTGTCTATCAGAGTTTGGGGGATCATGGTGTTGAAGGCAGATGTGAAGTCCACAAAGAGCAGACGCACGTATGAGTCCTTCTGATCCAGGTGGGTGAGAGCAGTGT
>JBBPBX010027153.1:0-18890 GCA_038048925.1 Garcialebias charrua
AATAGGCCATTAACATTACCATTCACTGAAGATGTTAAGCTTCTGCATCAGCATCTGAATAAATCAGGAGAAAATGCCTTTAACACCTTGAAAGATGAAGCCAGCCCCCAGACTTATGCAGAACTTGCAAAAGTTACACTTGCATAGGTCATTGTGTTCAATCGTAGACGAGCAGGAGAGGTTTCAAAGATGCACCTACGAAGTTTTATGGAGCGTGACACCACCAAGCTCCATGATGATGTTGCCATGGGTTTGTCAACGGTTGAACAGAAGCTCTGCAGCCATTTCACTCGGGTTGAAATCATTGTGAAAAGAGGCCGAAAGGTTGCAGTTTTACTCGCACCAAATGTGGTGGATGCACTGACTTTATTGGCAAGTAAGAGAGAGACATGTGTTGTTTTACAAACAAACTTATTTCTATTTGCAAGACCTAAATCAATGAGTCACTACAGAGGACAGGACAGTCTGCGTGTTCATGCAAGCCAGTGTGGAGCATAGCACCCAGAGTTCCTCAGGTCAACACAACTACGGAAACATGTAGCCACGCTCTCACAAGTCTTGAACTTAAAAAACAATGAACTTGACCAGGTTGCAGACTTCTTGGGCCATGACATCCGTGTTCACAGGGAATTTTACAGATTACCAGCTCCCCCAACACAACTGGCAAAGATATCCAAGCTACAGGTTGAAAAAAATATGGAGGAACTTTTTTTTTAAATAAAGTATTTAAAAGTGTAACACAGATTTATACAATATTAATACATAATACAGAAAGGTACATACCCCAGATACTGGTAGCATACTGGTTATTTAACCAGTATGTATATTTTGTACCAGACTATTCTATAAAATGACATGTTATCTTGTACTCAATTGGTATGTACCTGGTACCTATGCAACCTGGCTTTATAATGAAATGACTAATAACCTAGTTGCCTGGTATGTACCGAGGTCTTTGTTACAATCAAAAAAATGTGTTCAATAAAAAAACAACTGGACTTTTATTTGTAGCAGAAGACGTTTCGCCCTTCATCCAAAAGGCTTTCTCAATTCTAAGAGAAGAGACCTGTCCAGGTGTCCCTGTGATGGACTGGAGACTTGTTATTATTATAACTTGTCAGTTATTATTATTATTATTATTATTATTATTATTATTATTATTATTATTATTATTATTATTATTATTATATTACTTAAAAATGTGTTCCTGTGATGGACTGGAGACCTGTCCAGGTGTCCCTATGATGGACTGGAGACTTGTCCACGTGTCCCTGTGATGGACTGGTGACTTGTAAATGTGTCCCTGTGATGGACTGGAGACTTGTAAATGTGTCCCTGTGATAGACTGAGACTTGTCCAGATGTCTCTGTGTCCCCCTTCAATGTAGCCAGTCCAAAGTTGGACAGATTCTGGAAAAAGCAGCAATATCTGATCCTAATATGTCAGACACAAGTTTCCCTGTTTTTCCCAGCACTTCAAAATGTTGCTTTTCTCCTGACACAAGGAATATTGGAGAAAACACATTTAAAACATAAGGCAAAGCAGTCTGCATTCTATCATGAAATCTCAAGTGGAGTTTGCTATTTATGAGACTGAGCTGAATGCAGCACCTCAGACTGAGGAAGTCTTTATTTAGGGCCTTGTCATCAAATTTATCAGTGAACTTAAAAGGTATGTGGAGCTTTATTAGTGTTAACAAAAAATACAATTTTTCCTATTTATATAACTAGGTTGAGGAATCTTAGCAAATAAATCCTTTGCAAAATATGACTTTCTTTTGGAATATCGAGGTGAACTGATCACCAAGGAGGAATGTGAGAGGAAGCAACAGGTTTGCAATGAATCGATGAAAGTGTTTTTGTTTGAATTGTACTTTGATGTAAAAACTGTAAAAAAAACTTTGTCGAGGAAGTCTTCTTTTATAAGACTGAGCTGAACATAGCATGTAAGACTGAGGAAGTCATTCGTCCGAAACACGTCTTCAGTCTGAGGTGCTGCATTCAGCTCAGTCTTATAAATAGCACCCTCTCACAGTGGATCAACCAGTTTGCAGGTCCTCCTTGATCATGAGAGCAGCTGGTTTTGGCTGTTCAGCAAACTCGTTGATCCACTGTGAGAGGGTGCTATTTATAAGACTGAGCTGAATGCAGTACCTCAGACTGAGGAAGTATTTATTTATAAGACTGAGCTGAGTACAGCATCCAAGACTGTGGAAGTCATTTGTCCGAAAGGTTTCCTCAATCTGAGATGTTGCATTCAGCTCAGTCTTATAAATAGCACCCTCTCACAGTGGATCAACCAATTTGCTGATGACAGCCAAAACCAGCTGCTCTCATGATCAAGGAGGACCTGCAAACTGGTTGATCCACTGTGAGAGGGTGCTATTTATGAGACTAAGCTGAATGCAGCACCTCACACTGAGGAAATCTTTATTTATAATACTGAGTTGAATACATTATCTCCAGACTTGGACAAAAGACTAAACATTTCCAGTTTTTTTTTTTTGCTTTTCTTTGTGTTGTTTTTTTGAATGTCCTGAGGACCAGACTTAGCTTTTTTGATTATTCTACTAGAATTATTGAGCATTCATCAGGGTATTTTAATTTTAGTATGTGTCTTGTTCAACAAGCTTTCTAGTGTTTTATGTTTTCATGTAACAAATGTGATGCCCTGTGATAAACTTGCGAACCGTGAAAGGTGCACCCCGCCCCTTGCCCTATGATTGCTGGATATGGGCACCGGCGACCCCCGTGACCCAAAATGGAAGAAACGGGTAAAGATAATGGATGGATGTAGAAAATGGGCAATGTTTAGGCTGATGGTCCTCCTTGATCATGTGAGCAGCTGGTTTTGGCTGTCATCAGGAAGTCTTTATTTATAAGACTCAGCTGAATACAACATCTCAGACTAAGGAAGTCTTTATAAGACTGAGCTGAATACAGCATCTCAGACTGAGGATGTCTTTCGTCACTCGTAAGTTAGGGATAACCTGTACTTTACAGTGGGTTGTGGTGAACCGTGTAAAAAAAGTACAATTTTGTTTTAGAAATATGTACAAGTTTATAATGTTAATGTTTTATAATATGTAAATATGTCATCTCAGACTGAGGAACTCTTTCATCGCTCGTAAGTCGGGGATCACCTGTACTTTACAGTGGGTTGTGGTGAACCGTGTAAAAAAAGTACAATTTTGTTTTAGAAATATGTACAAGTTTGTAATGTTAATGTTTTATAATATGTAAATATGTCATCTCAGACTGAGGAACTCTTTCGTCGCTCGTAAGTCGGGGATCACCTGTACTTTACAGTGGGTTGTGGTGAACCCTGTAAAAAAAGTACAATTTTGTTTTAGAAATATGTACAAGTTTGTAATGTTAATGTTTTATAATATGTAAATATGTCATCTCAGAAGTCTTTCATCGCTCATAAGTCAGGGATCACCTGTACTTTACATTGGGTTGTGATTAACCCTGCAGAAAAAGTAAAATTTTGTTTTAGAAATATGTACAAGTTTGTAATGTTAATGTTTTATAAAATGTAAATATGTCATCTCAGACTGAGGAACTCTTTCGTCGCTCGTAAGTCGGGGATCCCCTGTACTTTACATTAGGTTGTGATTAACCCTGCAGAAAAAGTAAAATTTTGTTTTAGAAATATGTATATAATGTTAATATGTTTTATAATAATGTAAATATGTCAACAGAATTTAAGTTTTTATTTTATTTTATTTGAAACATTTAAGTTTTATTTTATTTTAAACATTTGAAGATTTGTTAGTGAATATAAATAAAGTATGTGCCTAATTTGTTTAATAAAATCAGTTCAAAAAACTGTTCTCCTAATGCAGTGTCCTGTCACATTTGTGTGTTTTATGTTAATTTTATGTTAAGTAGGCGGAGTTTAAATGTCCCTTTAAAGACCCCATAATGCATGTTTGTCCTCCTGTCACATTTGTGTGTTTTATGTTAATTTTATGTTAAGTAGGCGGAGTTTAAATGTCCCTTTAAAGACCCCATAATGCATGTTTGTCCTCATAAACCACATTTTTTGACGTCCTTGTAAACCACACTGGAGTCTGGGTGGTAAAACGTGCTGTGAAGCTCCTATCGGAAAGCTAAAGTGACCCAAATTTTTTTCAAAATTTTTAGAGTGCTCTGAGCTTGGTCCCAGGTCGCTAGGACCTCGGGAAGGGGTAGACCCCGTATTACACCTTCGGGCGGGTTTGGCGAAAAAGTCCGGCTAAACCACATTGACAAACCTGTGTGTGTGTGTGTGTGTGTGTGTGTGTGTGTGTGTGTCATGTGGAAGGCTTGGGGTGTTTTCCCTCCGAAAGTGGAGTTTTTCCGGGTGAAACTGTTTTAGAGGAAGAAGAGAAGTTCCAGAGAGAGCATGAAAAGCCTCTGTAAAACATTTACCATTAAACTGTGTGTTGTTGTGTTTAAGCTGTGATGTGGTTTAAATGTAAAATATATTAAATACTTCTTACTCTTCTTCGTTTCTGTCTCAGATCTGGCCATGCAGTTGAATCAAGGGAAGTTTGAGTACAACGGCTCGTGCGGGTGAGAGCAGCTCCTCACTCTTCCTCCCCCGCTCTGAGACTCATCAATTACAACCTGTCGCATCTCATTACTTACTGCACGTAGTTACTATCTGCCCCGTGGGCC
Organism: Garcialebias charrua; assembly: GCA_038048925.1. Taxonomy (NCBI): domain Eukaryota; kingdom Metazoa; phylum Chordata; class Actinopteri; order Cyprinodontiformes; family Rivulidae; genus Garcialebias; species Garcialebias charrua. The sequence continues at coordinate 4,665 of JBBPBX010027153.1, forward strand.
AATGAAGTGTTTGAAAATGGACGCTCTCGTCAGTCATCTCTGCATTCATTTATTTCTTCTTCTCCCCATCGTTGCCTTTGTCTCTTAACTCTGTCCTTGAGGGCAGGGATTTTATTGCTAATGCTGGAAATCTCATAAATGGAGAGACCAATCCATTTACAGGAAACCCTCATTAGTAATGGTTTTTACAGAGAATCTTCTACTAGATCCTCCTTTGACTACTTCATTATTATATAAAGGATTTAAAAAATGTATCTCAATTTGTGAAACATCCATATTGGGTTGATTTTACCCACAGATCGCTGTGTTTTATTTTCTAATATTTCCTCTCCTGTGCGTCAGGTACCTGCTGAAACCGGACTTCATGCGACGATCAGACAGGACGTTTGACCCTTTCTCAGAGACGCCGGTGGATGGCGTCATTGCAGCAACCTGCAGCGTACAGGTCCGGTCTCGTTACACTTGTAACATCTAGGAACATAAGTAACTAATTAAACCAAGCATCATAAGAGCAAAGGAGGAGCATCATCAGTTTTTAGTTAATTTTATGACATGTGTGGTTGTAAAATTATTTTTAATGTATTTCTACTCATTTTAGGTTTTCTCAGGACAGTTCCTGTCTGACAAGAAAATTGGCACATATGTTGAAGTCGACATGTACGGACTGCCGACTGATACCATCAGGAAGGAGTTTCGCACTCGTATGGTGATGAACAACGGACTAAATCCTGCCTACAATGAGGAGCCCTTCGTTTTCAGAAAGGTACCAAGAAGGGGATACGTCAGTACAATAAGTTTAAATATATGGATACAAATGAATTGCAAATTAAGAAGCTACAGTAACAAAAATGGAAAAAGTGATCAAAAGAATGGAATATAAGGCTGGTGTAGTAATGATGTAAAGGAGAAAAGTGAACAAAAAGGAGAAACATCGAATGGGAATCCTGAAAAAAAGAACCTGCTGCAGTAATTTGTACAAGAAGGGACAGAACAGGTACTCTGGAGTAGTTCGTGTTTGAGCACAGAGTCAGAGTCAGAGAGAATTTATTGTCATTTGCACCGCATGTAGTACATGTGTTGAAAACGAGATTATGTACACAGGGTCCCAGTTACATCCAACAACAACAAATGCAAGAGAAAAACAATAATAACATCTAGGATTAACTAAGAGAGACATCAGCTAGTAATACACTAAGCCCTAATGTAGTAGAAAAACATCATTATAAACAGCAGCACGAACATGAGTCATTATGAGCAGATGGTCACTGATGAACACAGCAACAAGAAACAGATCAGTATCAACATGATGTGATGATGATGTGAAAAAAAGAACCTGCTGCAGTAATTTGTACAAGAAGGGACAGAACAGGTACTCTGGAGTAGTTCGTGTTTGAGCACAGAGAGGAAGAAAGGAGAGAGAAAGACTGAAAAGAAAATCACTAGGATGAGGAAAAAAAGAAAATAATTAGGGGTGGAGGAGAGAAATAAAAAAGAGAGAATGTGCTAGTGATAGTGCTGCTCTCAGCAGAATGAGAAGTCTCTCAGCCATGACTGTGACTCCAGCTTCCTAACACACACCATCCATCACAGCCTGCCGCAGTGCTGCTTCACACACACACACAGATCCAGATACATAAAATTACACTGCGCTATCAAAGAAGGGCATCGTAACCAGAGCTGCTGGCGAGACTCTCGTCTCACACACACTCCTGCGAATCCTGCTGCACAGTCACAGAGCAAACACACTGCTGTCAAGATGAGTCAGGGACAACAATGCACCTCAGCACACACACACATCTTCAACGCTTTGAAAGTGTACACACAGATGGCGCCTCCACCCATTCATCTCCAGCGTGAGTTCATCCTTATCTCTTACCTTCCACTTCCTCTCTGTATTAATTAGCCTCCTCTTTACGTTTAGTTATCTCCTCAGACAAAGCCGGGTAAACACTTCTCCTGAGAGCAGTAGGGTTTTCTAACATCTGTGCATGCACAAGATGCACGCGCACGGTGGAGAAGACCTCGTCAGCACTCGTACACACGCTTATCGTCTCCTGATAGTTTCAGCTTAGTCAGCTTGATGACCTGTTTTATTTTCAGCTTTGTTTACCAAATAATTAAAGAGTTGGTTCTTTTCTCCACATCCCTCCCTTGTAGGTGATCTTACCGGACCTGGCAGTGCTACGCATCGCCGTCTACGACGACAACAACAAACTGATCGGGCAGCGCATCCTGCCTCTGGACGGCCTGCAGGCTGGCTACCGGCACATCTCCCTGAGGAACGAAGGCAACAAACCCCTGTCGTTACCCACCGTCTTCTGCCAAATCATCCTCAAGACCTACGTACCCGACGGCTTCGGAGGTGACACACACATGCATCATTACACGCAGTTAGACCCTGGCGTTGCCTGTTAGGGACAAACTGCATTCTTCTGCTCTTGGACGAGTCGTGTCTGATAATAAACTAGTTTGTGTAGCCTACGGGGAGGAGAGAGTAGAATTAAAAAGCACAGTGTGCTTTTTCTGCCTTGGGTGGGTTAGTTTTAACATTTGCAGTAATGGCACGGCACAAATGATGATGACAGTAAATCTGCAGACAGTTCAGTACAGGCACGAGCATACAAATGAGCTGGACAATTTGAGTTGCCATTAAATAAAGCCAAGAGGCTTGCAGCGAGGAGCCATTACTGTGAACATTAGCTTTCCTCTGAAAGATCTCTCTTTCTGACACGACTCCTTGTACATTTAAACTCATGAAGACATTTTAATTTTGACTGCTGTGTTTCTCTAATGCCATGCACGTGCTGTGTTGCAGCTATCGTGGACGCTTTATCAGACCCAAAGAAGTTTTTGACCATAGCAGAGAAGAGAGCTGACCAGATGAAGGCCCTGGGGATCGACACGGTACACATGATGACCAGTACACGAAAAACACGAACCCGCCTTCATACACAAACATCCTGAATAAAAGTCGTCCTCTCTCTCTGCGGTAGAATGACATAGCAGATGTTCCCAGTGGAAGCTCGAAAAACGACAAGAAGGGAAAAGGGAAAGGAGACACGATGAAAGTCAGCGTGACGCAACAAGCCAGCTCAGAAATGGCTCAGACCTCCAACTCCATCAACAACAACACAACAGAAATCAAGAAGGGTAAAATCTGACATAACAAATCTGTTTAACACATTCATGCTGAGTGTCTAAGATTACAGGTCTAACTTCTTTCTTATTGCTCTTTTAGATACTGCACTTGTGCCTAATGTTAGCATTGAAGACCTAAAGCAAATGAAGGTTTGTACTGATGTTTTACTCAGAGTTTACTTAAAGAAAGAGTTTCATTTTGACACGATGTAGTAATCTGAGCAGGGTCAGGATTAAAGTACATCACTGCTGCTTGAAAACAACTCCCAGCATCAAAATTACGTAGCAGTGAAACATTTCTAAAGGAGTTTTGAACTGCGATCAGTTTTGCGTTGTACAGTAGTCCCTTGTTTATCACGGGGGTTATGTTCCGCCCCTCCCCCGCGCACAATAAGTGAACAACCGCGAATTATATTTATTTTAGTATTTATACCTGTTTTAAGGCATTATAAACCCTTCCCACATTCTTGCAATGTTCTAAACTCTTACCGGTATATCTATGTAATTTTAACAACATACACATATGTACTGTACAGTAGCTGGCATCAAAAACTTGGCGACAAAGAAGTAGCGTCTCACCCCGGAATCGGGAAAACGGACGTTAAACGAAGATAGATCGATAGATAGTAGCTACTGCTAAATTTTATATGGGTGCTAACCAGCTTGAAGTCTGGTTCTGGTCCGGTTCTGATTGGTTCTCTGTTGCCCTTGAGCACCAAGACACTTTTAGAGAGAGTCGGACCTTTGGATAGTCAGCACAAAACCACACAATGGTCTCGATCAAGTCCAGAACTGGATGAAAAACGTCCGGGTGAGCTCCGGAGAAAAGACCTTCAAGCAGTACCTCCCTGCTGGAGAGGCGTCATGGGCCGGCAGGCCCCACTCAGATTTCTCGACGAGGCTGGACATGGTTCTGGTCCAATTCCTGGTTGTTTCCATATGACTCTGCATCCGCTGAGCGGTGTGTGATGCGTCACTATGAATAAGGACAGAACTTTTTCAGATTGGATCAAAACTTTCCTGCAATTTCAGCAGAAAGTCATGCTGTGTTCCAGTTACCTCGTATTCTGGGAACTAGGAAGTGGTAGTGACGTCATTTCCCAAGCTACCACTTGAAAACACGTTCCGGTTCTCCCAATGGAAAATCAAGATGGACGCACGCTTTGTTTTTGTTGCCGTTTCCGAATATAATAAATTACTAACCAGATATGCACTCCTGACACAGAACATGTCAGAGGAGGATGATGACCGCCGAAGGTAATTGATTTAATATATATTTTTCTCTAATTCTTTAATGTAAATCGTTGGGAAAAAAGAAAAACTGGCTTTACAGCTAAGAAAACAAAAACAAACGTCTTCACTTCACTGTGTGATTAAATACATGCAACAACATTTTAGAACTGGTATTTTAGTAAAAGTTTAGGTGTTTATTTACCGAAGACACGAGTATCCGCCATCTTGAAATGGAAACTGGGAGCAGAAATACTCCCACTTTACGAGTGGGAGTTTACCACTAGAGCGGGCGTTCCGGTTTCAATCTACCACTGGGAACTGGGAAATTCCCACAATACGAGGTAACTGGAACGCAGCATAACAGCTGGAAGCGTTGTTGGGGCTTCTGGGTAATGTAGTCCTTTTGACAGGCTATACAGTGTAGGCTTATTAAGAGAAGACTACAAAATGGTGGCACCTGTCTGAAGTTTTTATTTTTTCGTTAACTTGTTACTGTATCCAATACTGTCCCAGTCACATGAGTAATATTAAAGTTGACAATCGTGTGTCGTATACAATCTTTTTTTCCCCCTTGTTAGTGCACAAGGGGGAAAAAAAAGACTGTGTTTCTGACTATCTTACATTGATAAACCACTAAGAGCGAGACAGCAAAAGTTGAACCGCGAAGTAGCAAGGGACTGATGTACACAATTTCCAGCAGAACTAATTTGTAATATGAAAAGCCCTTTGCTGCACTGAAAGAGCTACAGCTTTGCACATAACTGCAGAGTTGTGTATACATAACATGAAACTGATGGAGGTGTAAATGCTTAAAGACTGTGTAAAGTGAAATTAAATGTGTGTTTTTAGTTTGTCACATGGCATAAATATGTGTTATTAATCACCCATATAAATCTGACTGATTAAAAACATTGTTTACCTTATAAAATTAAGTCTCAAAAATCATGAAAAAACATGATTTTGCCTTGCCCTGGAACGCTGGGGGCGTGTCAGTGCGTGGGCGTGGTTTCAGCGCAGCTGCGCTCGTGTCCTGCTCCTGAGCTGACTGTGGAGAGGCAGACAGCAGAGCCAGTAAACCTGCTCTGTTTTTATCTGAGTTCTGTCTGTAACAGCAGCTACTTTTTCCAAGAGTTACGCTGTTTTTGTAAATAGTTTTCTTGTGTGTTTTTAATCTGGAATGAATAAAAAAATAAAAAGAGTTGTACCATGCGGGATTTGAACCCGTGGGGTTTGGGACGGAAGGCAAGCGCTTTATCCATTGACCTATCCAGGCACTACAGATACTCGGTATAAAACCACGCGGTATAAAAACATGTTATGATTTGTATGGGTGCCCTGACCATTACGACATCCAGGGAAGATGCACGAACGAGGCATAATTGATTAGCTAGCTAACAATGAACAAAATATCTATGCTATTGCTATCTGATGCTATCTGCGATTCGCGAGTGAACGGCTCCACCGAGGCGAATTTATACGGCTGGAGCTGCAGGGGGTGGGGCTATACTAATGAGGACCGCGTGACGAAACGCGGTCCCGTTTAAAACACGCCTAAAAAATCCTGAAATAGAAATATGTTTATACACAGTTTGCTCTATAACTCCAAAATTAATTGAGCTACAATTTTGAGACTTTTTACTCATTTACAAGATTACAATTATGACATTTATAATGTTTATTGAAGAAAATGTTGAAATTCACTTTACACGGTCTTTAAGAAACGGTGTTGGCATGAACGGTTATGACATTTTTGAGGTTGAAGATGGTTTTTAAGATGTTTTTAAGACTGCTGCAGTCTGAGACCCTGCTAGCTGTTAGCTCGTGAATCCAGTCAGAACTAAACTCATTTTCTCTAAGCTGAGCTCGTTCAAATAGTTATCTACAGCAGGTAAGATATTGTTTATAACTGTTCCACTGAACCCCACTTTAAAGATCAAGAGTATCACTGTAAGTTTTTTAAAATGATTATGTTACATTACATAAATTTATTAAATAATAATAATGGCAATTGGTTGCCCTCATAATGGTCTGATGAGTTTAGACTAACAGTCCAAGCAGAAGTAACCGTTGCCTACAGACAGCTGCTCCTCTTAACATGCCCAAACCCAAACCTCCGTCTCTCCCACTGCAGACCTATCTTAAGCTGATAAAGAAGCAGCAGAAGGAGATCAACACTTTAAAGAAGAAACACTCAAAGGTAGGTGGTTCTCTAAGAGCATGTTGGTAATGCAAAGAGGCTGACGGTCATTGATGTTCTGGAGACCAGAGACGAGGGGAGCGCTGCAGCCTTTCATCTCCCGCTGCCTCATCTTTTATTAGTCTGCACACAGGAACACAATCAGTCCATTACAAACACACACATTAGACACACAATGAATGTTTTGCAATAAATCACACGTGCTAAAATTCTCCTTTGTCGAGCCTCACCATAGCGACTAAGCTGCAGAGCCTCATTAATTATCACAATATTAGGCTTTATTACATAACACGTGGATGTTAACACTATCAGATACAGCTGTTGGCTGAATAACTCTTTATGTTGCTCTGGAGAACACTAACAAAACAATTTAGTTGAACTATTACCCGTAGTTGTTTGTTTTTTAATCATTATCTCATTTCAGTTTTGTTTGGTAGAACTACACTCGTGCAGAAAAAAATGTGTAATGTATTACTTTTCTATTCTGTTTCTGACTCAACAGGATCAAAATTCAATGCAGAAAGCTCACTGCACCCAGGTGGACAAGCTGGTGTCAACGCACGAAAAGGAGAAGACGACGCTGGAGAAGCTCGTAGAGAAAGCCATCAAGAAACGAGGGTAAGTGGAGAACAGGTAGAATTCATGGAGTCGGCTATCTGAAGAGAAATCAACGAGTAAAAACTGATGAAACTCATGAAACTTTATTAGTTTTGTCGTAACTTTGTGACCAGTCAAGAGTTTGTTTTGTGCATGTGTTTGCAAAATATCACATGAACTGGTCAGGTTTTAATTAAATTCATTAATGGAGGCACATCTAGTAAGTTTCTTTCTGCTGCTTCCTTTAAGGGTTGCCACAGTGAGCAGACTCGCATGAAAGATTTTTTCAATTTGTTTCATGCTGGATGCTCTTTCTGACACACCCTGGGCTTGAACCTGCAACCTCAGGATTACAAGACTGTGGCACAGACCACTGAGCTACCGCAGCCCATTAGAGGCACATCTACAACTGATTAAATTTAAAAGTCAACCTTAGCAAACACTAAAATGGCTGTAACTCTGTCATTTTTACAGATACTGAGCTCTAAGTTGGTGTAGTAGCAGCTGAGAATCATCACTTTACATATTTTAGAGCTTGTTTAATGTTCTCTTTTGGATTTGGCTAAAACAACTCCTTCATTTTTCAACAAATGTTGACCTTAGTGCAACTGGCAGGAAAGGGGACAGGCAAAATTAATCCCATCAATGAATGTTAGACCTTTACTTTGCTTTTGTTTGTATTTAATCATTTTAAGTACTTGTACTTTGAGTACACAACTGTACAGAAGTCTGTTGGAGTCAGACTCCTCACCATCACAGACATTTACACCTCCAGATGCAGGAAGAGAGCCACCTGCATCATGAAGGACCCCACTCACCCAGCACACACACTTTTTGCCCCACTCTCCTCAGGAAGGAGGTTGAGAAGCATTAAGTGTAGAACCACTAGACTGAGGAACAGCTTCTACCCTGAGGCTGTTAAACTCATGAATATCTAATCAGAATTATCACTGTGAAAAAAATAAAAGCCACTGTAATGCTACTTGATTGTTGATATGTGCTGTTGATTTATTTCATGCTGCTGTATTAATTCATACTCGTCTACAGACACAGACATGTTTGTGCTGCTGTTGCTTGGTGTATTGTTTTTGCACTAGTTAATTGTTTAGTGTATTCTTAGCTTAGCATATTTCTTAGTTCACATCTTAGATCTTATTACTGTTTTCCTTTTACAATTAATACACAATTTCATTCCACTACATGTACTACACATAAGGTTCTGTGGTTCCTCCCCCAGAAAAACGAGGGCCGAGGCAGGTCTGGATATATTTCATGGAATTTATTAAAACAGCTCTCTTGTAAATGACGAGGCTCAATGAGATGACCAACCTGTTTAAATAAAGTTTGAATTGAAATTACTATTTTAGAGAGCAGTGAATAGAGCAGCTTCAATTCAGTCAAGCGTCCTAACCCCCCACCCCACCACCACACACACAAACTTCAACGTCCAACCCGAACTCTTCTCAACTGAATTCAGTCCTGTGTGTTGTTCTGCTCCAATCTCTGTTGTCCACAGCTAAGGACAATCCAGCCATTTATTTTAGATAATAAACTGGACAGTTTTTTAACATTATGATCCTGTTATTTTGACTAATTTTGAAACGTGATAATGTGAATAATACACATGAAATATTTCACTCATTTTTTTAAAAGTTTTTTGTTTTACTGTAAGCTTTTTAATGTACAGTAATATCTTTGAAATGTATGCAGGAGTTCTGACACTCATTTTTTTTAAAGTTTTTTTTTTTTTTTACTGTAAGCTTTTTTATGTATTATCTTTGAAATGTACAAAGTATGCAGGAGTTCTGACACATTAGAAGTTGTGCGCGCTCAGCAGAGCTGTCTGGAGACGCTCCTGTGCGTAAAGCGTGCACTGTCTGCAGGGTGCACAGCTGAGCGAGGTGAAGCTGACACCCCATCAAAAATTCCAGTAAATACAATGAGTGGTTAGTGCTACGTGTGTGCTGGTTTGGATTCTGAGACACATCTGAAGGTGGATGAAGACGCTTCATCCCCGTGGGACACACGGTCAGCGTCTCTGCTGGCAGCAGCGTGTGCGTGAGCTGATGCGCCTGCTGCAGTAGTTACATCCACACCACAGACATGGACGTCTCCTCTTGTTGTATTTTTAATAAACAATCAAAATAAAAATGTGCAATGACTTTTTGAACTTTTATGGGTGGAGATATGAGCTGATAAAAAATAAAATATGAGCTGATGGATTCGATTGAGCAGTTGCCGAAACTGACACAATGAAAATGAGGGAGTTCCCGGATCTTGTTCCGGCAGGATCCGGTTCAAATTAACCACTGGTTTTACATTATTAATGTTTAGTGTATATCTTGGGGCAGAGGTGAAGAAGGTGAGCTTGTAATCGGAAGATCGCCGGTTCAAGCCTCGGTACCGACAACATCAAGAATGTGGGTGGGATACTGTAAGTGAAGCAGTCACACTTGTCTCCACCCTCATCTGCCCCACTCTGGGCCCTTGAGCAAGGCCCTTAACCCACACCATCTGCTCCCCCGGGAACCCTAGATATCAGCTCTCTGCTCCACACAGAGGGCTGTGGTAGCTCGGTGGTCTGTGGTTGTGTCAGGAAGGGCATCCGGCGTAAAAACAATTACCAATTCTTCGTGCGACTAGTTCGCTGTGGCGACCCCTGACGAAGGGAGAAGCCGAAAGAAGAAGAAAAAAGTATATCTTAGATCCTTATCTGTTTCTTTTTTGTACTTTCTATTTTTGGTGTAACTGGGACCCTGTGTACATAGTTTTGTTTCACCTCATGTACCACATGTGATGCAAATGACAATAAAACTTGACTTGAACATGAGTAGTAAGAGTCTTACTTGCTCCAGACAGAAGTCAGAGTGCAGATGTCCATCACTGTTTGTAAAATGGCTGCTCCTTCCATTCTTGGAGTGATGTGAAACTCAACGGCGCAACATTCACTCAAAACTTAAAAAGTTATTGAGGTCTGAGATGTTTTAATCTTTGCTACAACTTGTTGAGTTTGTCGTTTAGGTTTAAGCTAGCTTAGCTGCAGAGCAGTGGCACACTGAGAAAACAGTTCTTCGGTTTCTGTCTTGTCTCTGACTGTCACGTGTCGTTTTATCTGTGGTTTATTGACAGTGAGAACAACTGCCAAGAGCTGAAAAAGGAGACAGAAGATAAGATCCAAATGCTAGTTGGCGACCATAAAGCAAAGGTACAGAAGCATCCGTGCTACAAAGTAACCGACTGTGTGGGTTGCATGTGCAGGGAACGACAACATCTGTGTTTGTGCAGATAAAGGACATCACGGCGCTGCACACTAAAGAATGGTCGGAGCTGATCAGCAGCCACAGCAGTGAGGAGCAGGGGGTGAAGGACAGCCATGTGACCCAGCTGTGTGAGCAGCTCAAGAAGCTCCTAACATCTGTCCAGGAGCAGCAGACCATACAGCTCAAAGTCATCCATGAAAGGTGACGCACACCTTACGCTCGTACGCAAACGTAAAGGCTGATTATAGCAGGAGAGCAAACATGATGCACCAGCGATACAGGTGTTTTACTGCTGCCATAGACGTAGGATTGTTAGTAGAGTTTCTGCTTCTTGTTTTGCTGCTCAGGCAGAGCAAAGAAATGCGTGCTACCCAAGCAAAGACGTCCATGGAGAACAGTAAAGCCATCAGCCAGGACAAGAGCATCAAAAACAAGGCGGAGCGAGAGAGGTGGGTCGCAGCTGAGGGTGTTGGGCGGAGGCGGGAACAGGAAGCTTGTTTTCCTCACGCTGTGATTGTTTTGGTCGTTCAGGAGAGTGCGAGAGTTGAACAGCAGCAACACCAAGAAGTTCCTGGATGAGAGGAAGAGGGTAGGTTCTCACGTTACACCCAGCTGGAGGTTTTGTTTTCTTATGACTCTGACTCGACGCACATGTTCGTGTCTTGGTTTGCAGCTGGCCATGAAGCATCAGAAGGAGCTGGAGCAGCTGGGGAAGAACCAGAGAGAGCAGCTGGAGAAACTGGAGAAGCACAACGAGCAGGTAAACCACGAGAAGGAAAGAGAATTGGACTGATTATGAAAGAAACTCCAGTTAAAACATATTATTCACAGAATTGTAGCAGCTGTTTGAATTTTAGATGATACAAACGGCTCAACACAAATATTTTGTGTAGTTAAAGTGTTAACAGATGTGTTTGTGAGGTCACATCCCATCTTTGCTTTTTTGTTTCGCCATGTAGCTGTACATGTCTAACATGTATGCACATTTTGGTTTTAATATGATTTGCTTTTTCCGGCACAGCTTTTGAAATCACATCATGCAAACAAACAGGTTCAAGGTAGGCATCTTCATCTTCGTCATCTCTACCTCTGATACCAGCTTTGTGTCAGTGCATTTAGTGACTACTTGTGATTTGTGTCTATTCTGTGTCACCACTTGTTTCAGTATTACCATAATTTTCACCCTCTAAGTCGTGTTTTTTTCTTCCATAATTTACATGCCCTGTGACTTATAAGCTTAAGCAACTTATTTATGTTTTTTTCCATATTTTTAAACCAATTTTTGGCTGAGATATGACCGTTTTCAATCAATCTGAACATAAATATTGAACACTACCATTTTCAGCCACTAGATGTACCAGAGTACTGTAGTATAGCATGCCGTTGTGTCATGTAATAGGTTAAAGTGGCTATTAATGACACAATCAGCTTGCCATAGTTTTGCCACCTTTGTCCAGCTCACTTGGAGCAACCAGCTTCATTTTGCTTCACTGCCCCAGCGAAATGCAGCTAATTTGACCATTGAAGTGCATTTATTAAGTAAAAGTTCAGCTGAGACACACCTTCACTATAATGTCGAGGTAACACACAATTGTTTTAGGTGCTTATCTTGTTAAATTTTAAAGAAATGTGCAGCGTTCCTCTTTCCTGATTTCCTCCCTCTGCGCGCTCCTGGAGCGCCGAGGCAGCGAATACTTTTGAAATGCGGCTGATTTGACCGTTAAAGTGCATTTATTACCAGTAAGTAAACATTCAACTGAGAGACAACTTTACTATAAAGTCAAGCAAACAAATGATTGTTTTAGGTGCTTATCTTGTTAAATTTTGAAGAAATGTGCAGCATTCCTCCTTCCTGATTTCCTCCCTCTGCGCGCTCCCGGAGCACCAAGGCAGCGAATACTTTTGAAATGCAGCTGTTTTGACCGTTAAAGTGCATTTATTATTAAGCAAACATTCAACTGAGACACAACTTTACTATAAAGTCAAGCAAACAAATGATTGTTTTAGGTGGTTATCTTGTTAAATTTGCACCGCGACTCGTCCCGCGCACGTGCTTACTTCCACGTATTGGCTTTTGAAATGCAGCTGATTTGACCGTCAAAGTGCATTTATTAATCAAAAGTTAGACTCAGACACACCTTTGCTATAATGTTGAGCAAACAAATAATTGTTTTTGACTGTTAATCTTGTTAAATTCCTCCCATGCACACTCCAGTGGCCACCATTTGGCAGGCTATCGATTTTTGGCACAACACCGGCCCACATTTCCAGGTTGTCAGCTGTGACACATAATAGATGAGACACATTTATGGATTTTTTCCACTTTATTAGACATGGTTGGACTGATTCGACTTATAGGGCGGAGCGACGTTTACTGTGGAAAATACGGTACCTAAGCATTCTGGCAACCCTGGTACAGTTAGCCTCTCTGTGCTACAGTTTAAACTAAAACAGGCAAACAGCTCACGACGGGGCTGTCTTTAAGACATTGCATGTTTTTCTTTAAAAGAAAGTTTTTTTTTTGTTTATTCTTTTTTCTGTAAGTCTGCAGCTCGTGGGGGCATCATGAGTGCCAGCTAGCATCTTGATTCATTTATCACCATGACTCACCAGAAGCAGCCATCTCACTACCTGATGTGTTTTCACTCCAGCTCACAGTCATTTACATTCATAGCATGAGACAGTGTCCATCTGCCCACACCTGGTGACAATCATCACTCCAGCTAAGCATGACATCAACAGATTTATTTCATCGTGGTAATCCGACAAACAAACTCCTGTTCGGTTGCAAACGTCTAACTGGACTCGTGAACAAACTGAGAAACAAAATGTTACATTTATACATTTGTTCTGATCTGATGTCTCCGTTAAGGCCAAGGACATCCAGCAGATGGTGAAGTTGGAGGAGGAGATGGACCGCAGACCTGCCACGGTGGTCTGAGCAACTGAGACCGAGTCACAACCCCAGACACGTCACACAGGTGCAGAAACAGGAAAACCTGCCAGCCTCACTGTCCGACCAGTACTCCACCTACTTTTCACACTGAAGCCCCGCCTCCTTCTCCTTTTTTGTGCTCCGTGTCTCCTGCACCTTTACTCCACCTCCCAACGTCAGACAACTGAGCCATTGCTGCGTATCGATGTTTCACCGGGGGCTGAACCACTGACAGGGACAGGAAGCGTTACCTCATAGACAACGAAACCCAGAACCCAACACTCTTCTGCTGTATGTAGATCTTCATCATCATCATCTGCATTTTAAAGACAATAAAAGCTTCAGCTGTTGGTGGAAACAAGCACATTCATTCATCAGATAAATCACCTTCTTATTTTTGTATCCGATAAAGTCACAGACGCAGCATATAAGAGTAAACTTGTCACTTCAGCACAAATGAGTACACTTTATGAAACACACTGAACACAACAGTCCTGTCCTGAGCACTTTCTTTGTGATAGGTCGTCAAGAGTTATGGGAAATGTAGCAGTGCACTACTAGATCAGTTTTAATCAAAAATGTATGAAAAACATGGACGCTACTTAAAGACGGAGTGGGAACCCCTGTTCAGCATCAGCATTAGCTTCAATGAAACTCCAAAAGAAACTCAGCTAACGTCACATGTCCATGTTTTTGACTCGTTTCTTCATGGCATTGTGTTTTCTTTTTGTTTTAACCAAACGTCCAAGAGATGGTGCAATAGCTGGGACACTTTCGCTTTTGAAAGTTACATTAAAAGACTTTGTTCTAAGTCGAGTTCCCATGAGTAAAGCTTTTTAACACGGCTTTCTACTATGCAAAAGAAG
>JBBPBX010027153.1:19166-31285 GCA_038048925.1 Garcialebias charrua
CACAGTAACCAAAACAAAAAGTGGAGGAACTAACCAAAAAAAAAAATTTTTATGTTGTTAACATAATTACACCATTACTTTACCAAAAAGCAATAACATAAATTACTTTTTTCTAAATGATGGAATTAAAAAAAAAGTCATCTAGATGTTCTGATTCATGCTCAATAATCCAGGTAGAAAAATCTAACAAAGTTGAGTCAGGTCCTCTGGACGGATTCTTCTTGTTGAAACGTTTCGTCTTTTATCCTAAAGACTTCATTTCAGTCTGAGGAGCTGCAACAAACTCAGTCTTATAAATAGCACCTCCTCATAGTGGAGCAGCCAGTTTGCTGGTGACGTACAGAACTAGCTGTTCACGTGTAAAAGGAGAACCATCAGCCTAACGATGGATTGTTAGTGCCCTGATGACTGCTTGCTATTCACAGAGGGCTGAGCTATTTATTTTATTGTTTGCACACAAAAAAAGAAACGACACACAAAAAGGAAAAGATGAAAAGAAAACATGCGAGAGAGGTCATAAAAGCCCAAAATGGGTTTACAAACGCACCCCCCTTCTTAAAAATAACTAATCATAAAAGCTTTGTACATAAGCGTACATCTTACTTTAAACACACACAAAGGCAATAGATAATAATAGTTCATAATACATTTTAATTGTTCAAAATTAATAAAATCATAATAAAAAATAAACGTGTTAAAAAATCTATCAACTTTGCTTCAACTTTCTTTTAAATACAGATAATGTATTTGATTTAAAATGTTCTGGACTCTGAAGTCATCAGGTCAGGACTCTGTGGTCTACACTCATCTCCAGGCCAGCGGTCACTCTTTCAGGGATGAAGATGTTCACATCCTTGATAGAGAGGAACAATGGTTTGAGAGAGGAGTAAAGGAGGCCATCTTTGTGAAAAGAAACCGTCCATCATTAAACAGGGGTGGAGGCCTCCGTGTTCAACTGTCCCCCTCTTACAATGCTGTTATTGCTAGTATCACTCAGCCCTCTGTGAATAACAAGTGGACATCAGGACACTATAGATTGGTTTTAGGCTGATGGTCCTCCTTTTACATGTGAGCAGCTAGTTTTGTCTGTCCACTATGAGAAGGTACTATTTATAAAACTGAGTTTACTGCAGCTCCTCAGACTGAAGACATCTTTTGGATAAAATCTAAAACATTCCAACAAGTTTTTTATTTTTATTTTTATCTGTCCAGTGGACCTGACTTAACTTTGTGAGATTTAATCTAGATGGTTCCAAGGCTGTCAGTGTTGAGAGGTTATGAACAATGAATATCTTACCTGTTGAACAATCTCAGTTTAGAGAACCAGAGGTTAATTCTGACCAGGCTGTCGAGCTGATGACCGGTCTGAGCGAGACCGGACCGAAGTGACTCGCTCTTGTCTTCAAACGGCCTCAGACATCTCATGGAGGTTCATCCAAATGCTTTTTATAAACCTTTGAATTGTCCGTTTCACGTCGCATGGAGATGCACACGTGCTCTAGCACTTCCTGTGTAGCTTGGGGCACGTCCAGAAGGAATACCAACATGTTTCTTTTGGAACGTGGTGGCACGTGAAGCTGTTGTCTTTAGGAACTGCTGAGGGTAGAGTTGTTTTAGGACGGCAGGAACTCATATGCTGTGTCTCGCTAGCTGTTAGCTCATCAGTTTGATCAAAATTAAAACAATTTCTCCAAAGTTAGGTCATTCAAAGAGCTATCTACAGCAAGAAAGATATTAGATGTTCACATCCTCTCCACAGAGCCCCACTTTAAAACTTCTGAACTATGGCTTTAAAGCATTCTTGAAGTTGTGCGCTCCATTATCAGGCTCCCAGTGTTTTCAGTCGTATTTAGAGATTTGTAACAAACATGGCTGCCGCTCGACCTCCACTGCAGGGCTGCTTTCAACGGCTTGGCATTTATTTTAAAGATGAATCAGTGAATGTATCTGACTGTCACTGCTTTAAAACACAAGTACTGTCACGATGCGAGTTGAAGCACTAACAAACTGAGGGTCATTTTTATACCTAAGGAGGGAAAACACTTGTAGGTACTTTTGAATGAGTTCCCCCGTTTTATTCTGCTGGGACACATGAAGAGGGGCGATGGGATGTTTTTGTATATACTGGGATGTATGTTGTGTTGGGGACAAACAAGTATCAAGCACTGGTTGTTTTCTTGTTTTTTATTTTTATTTGTGTGGGGGGCGTTGTGTAGTTTGTTTCTGTGTTTCCCTGCCTGGCCCCACACGCCACCACACCACATATCTAGTGCAGAAATAAACGAGTAAAAGTGCTTTTAAAGTTTGTCCCAGCTCTTTCAGATGTGCCACTCAGTGTCTCTTAGGACATTTAAATTATTTTATGAATGATAAAATGCCAAACTTATTGGTTATTTGTATGAAGATATATACAAATAAATGAATATATATTATATATATTAGATAATGTGTAGATTAAGGTTAATATACTATAGAGGCTTTTTTGCACTAGTTGATTGTTTCTGTTGTGTGACTTCATGTAACCTCTGGCTCTGTTCGTCCACAAAGCAGATTATTTTTGCAGATTCCTTAGTTTGGACTGTAACTTCTCTTAGTTTTCTATTTGAACTGTAGCTCATCTGACATTCTGTGTGTGTTTTTGTATTTATATTGTACTATTGAACTTATAGCAATGACAATACTGTTGTTATCCAGCTCCTTTAATACTGTTTTATAGTATGTGTATCAATAAATCCATGTGTAAGACGCTACGTGTGTTTGTTTTAACTTAAGATTCCTTTTGGTCTCATTTATATTATGTTCTTAATCACAAAGTCAAAACAGTTCCCTTTCAGTCGGTTCACTCGGTACAACACATTAGTATGGGGATTGCGCCCTCACGAGACCAACTTGTGAAGTTTCTTTCATCACGCCTGTCAAGGCCAATGAGACTGCTGCATAAGCAGGAGGCCCCGCCCTCCTGCTATAAATATGCAGCGCTGTCTCATTTCACTAATCTTTTTGCACTTCACCTCGCTTTAACCTGATCGCAGGCCCTTTGTACGTGACTCAACTGTCCGACCGGAGGTGAGCTTGCTCCTTACCCAGGGCGTCACTACAAGGTTTTTGTACCCTACATACTGCTTAGTTTATCTTGCTAACTAATTTTCTCGCGTTTAGCCCAGCTATTGTTCGAGTTTCTGTCGCTGTTTTTCGCTAGCCTGTTTAGCTCGCTAACTGGTCTACGCCGCCACCTCCCCATTTAGCCTCGCTAACGAGGAGGTTTTTTGAACAGCACAGTCTACCTTTCTAACTATTTTACCTGTTTAGCTTGCTAACGGGAAACTCTCACGCTCTCTCTCTCTCTGCAGCTAACATGGCACTGGAGAAGAGCAAGAAGAAGCCCAAAGCCCCTAGCAAAGCGAGCAAGGCAGGAAGCCCCGGTTCACATCCATTTCCAAGCGCATGTGGATTCTTTCTCTCCGAAACGGACACCCACGAAGCTTGCCCAGTGTGTCTCGGCATGTTACACGCTAAGGCTGCACTAGCCAACCCGGAGTCATGTGCGCATTGTAGCCGTCTCCATAATTCAACGCTGGAGAAATGCGTGGCATTCCTGACGAAAACCTTGGGAAATTCATCCGAAGCGAAAGACCCACTACTGTCCGAGGCTCTCAGACCAACAACGGAACTGGGGTCCGACGACATGGAGGACACCACGGCGTTGTCCTAGGGCGAACAAATGGATCTCCTCCCCACAGAGGATGCTAACAAAACCAGAGTTGAGTATGACGTGCAAGACATGCTGCTGTCAGACAAGATCTCTTTGACGGCCTCTGGCGGCATCTCTGACAACGAGGCAGAGGAAGGCGCCGAAGAGGAAGCAGAGGAGCTTTCACATGAGGCTGCAGCTGCGCCCGTTGAAGCGGATGGTTCCACTCCAGCCCTGTTCGAGCTGTGTCGCAGAGCCGCTGAGTCTCTCAAGGTACCGTGGCCCGCTTCCCCATCTCGACAACTACAGACAAGGTTGGCGGGTAATTACTTCCTCCCGAGGCAACAAACCTCGGTGAGGCACAAACTACAGGTGTTCCCAGACTTTTTAACGGAACTCAACCGGTCCTGGTCGGCACCGTTACCCCTGCCCCTCTCCCAGTTTCTGGACTTGGAGAACATGGAGTTGGCGGGTCTGTCACACATCCCCCCCATGGATGAAACACTGGCAACTCACCTGTCACCCAAAACTTCAGTCAGCAAACCCACACTCCCTAGCAAGCAGTGCCGGTTTTTAGCAGCTCAGCTGGAGTAGATCTAACGCGGTTGTCGCCCAGCGACACCTGTGGCTCACTCTCACTGAGCTGCCAGAAAACCAGCGGTCCCCCTTTCTCCAGCAAGCCATTGAAGCCATGGGCCTGTTCGGAGAAGCTCTGGAGACCAAAGGAGGAAGCAGGAGGAGGCTCTGCATCTGGGAATGCCGAGACGGCATTACTCTCAGTCCAGGGACTCCAGCAGTCACAGGAGCGCGCCTCCACGACAACATTCCCTCCCTCGACGCCCCGCACAAGAGACCTTCACTCAAAACTGAACAACGGGCGACGTCCACGGTGGAGTAGAGCAGACGCCCACCACTGGGACAACAGGCATGGTCCAAGCACCGTTTTGTCCTAAGACCGGCGGGAGCGTCCAGATCCTCCTCAGCAGTGAGGGAGAGGAAACAGAAGTCAGCCTAACCCTGCAGCTGTTTCCAGAACGATCAGAGCTTCTTCACCCACTGGGAAAAAAGGAAAGCCTCTCAGATTCAACCCACGTCGGAGTTCAAGAAACCCCGACTAAACAGACAAAAATGTTTATTGACATACAAAATTCACTCCCCTTTTTGTGCAATAAAGGGAAAATGTTATCCTCAAGCACCAACACTAATAAAAACATGTTGTGTTTACACTGTTCTGTGTCAAGAGTCAGAATTAAAGGGAGAGTTCATCCCTTTTTTCACAAAACAAACGTCAAACATAAAGGGGACGGAGCGCTGTCTCAGGGAGACAGGCTCTCCGCCCCTATTAAAAATTTGTCCAAAAGGGGGCCCAATGAGCCCACAAATAAATATGCCGCTCAGGCTTGCCTCTCACGCGGGGGCATGGTCCGCATGCGTACCATCGCAATGGATCATGGGAACTGTAGTCCGAGGTTACAGACTGCAGTTCAGCAAGCCTCCCCTGCAGTTCAAAGGGACAACAATGTCAAAAATATGTCCAGATCTCGTTCCAACTCTGAAAAAGGAGATTTGTTCACTCCTAGAAAAAGGAGCGATAAGAGTGGTCCCCCCTCAGGAAGCAAACAATGGTTTTTACAGACGTTATTTTGTGATTCCAAAGAAGGGCAGGGGACTCCGTCCAATATTAGATCTGAGACAATTAAACAAGCAACTGAGATCATTCAAATTCAGAATGTTGACTCTACGCCAGGTGATACAATCCGTACGTCCAGGGGACTGGTTCACGTCGATGGATCTGCAAGATGCCTACTTTCACATTTCAATTCTGCCAAATCACAGAAAATGTATATGTTTTGCATTCGACAGTACTGCATACGAGTATCAGGTTCTGCCATTTGGTCTGTCCCTGGCCCCTCATGTGTTTACAAAATGCCTCGAGGCAGCACTGACACCGATAAGGAGTCAGGGCGTCAGAACCCTGAACTACCTGGATGACATTTTAGTCCTGGCAGGGTCACCCCATCAGGCCAGAGCCCACACAGCTCTGTTGATGTCACACCTGCAGTCTCTGGGCTTTGTTATAAACAAAGACAAAAGTCAATTGGTGCCCAGTCAGAGAATCTGTTATTTGGGCCTCGAGCTGGATTCAGTACAGTATTACGCAAGGTTATCCGAGAGGAGGATAACAACATTCAATCAGTAGCTATGTTTACATGGGCAAAATTTTGTGACCGGATTGAAATGTGCTTTGATTGCATAATTAGATAGTACTGTTTACATGGGCACAATCCGTTCAAGACGAGCGTTTACATGCAGCAGGCTTTTATTCTGACCAGAAGAACAGACATGCGCAGAGTGGTACACTCCCCCTTTAAAAAAAAAACCCGAAGAGGAAGTTGCTTTCGTGAAAACCACAGAAGAAGAAGTTACTTCCGGGACAAAAGTAAACAGATGCGCAAAAATTGGACCCGGCCAGATTGTAATGACGGCGATGGAGTTGTTACTGCACTACTGCACTCCCTGATAGAGCTACAGGCAAGCAACGCATGCTTTTAGTCTTTTCTATTCGCAGTATGAGAGCGCTGGGAAAGATGGGGAGGGGTGCGCTGCTGCGCGCAACGTACATACGCGGTCAGGACAGTTTTGCACAGTCCGATAAAAGGAACAG
Organism: Garcialebias charrua; assembly: GCA_038048925.1. Taxonomy (NCBI): domain Eukaryota; kingdom Metazoa; phylum Chordata; class Actinopteri; order Cyprinodontiformes; family Rivulidae; genus Garcialebias; species Garcialebias charrua. The sequence goes on from JBBPBX010027153.1 coordinate 25,523, forward strand.
AATATGTGTTAACATGCGTACACATCGGGCTACGGATCGGCGTAAACCACCCGTTTCGAACGGATCGCAAATTAGGTCGGATCACGCCGAATACAATAAAAATAACCCGACCGGGTGTTTACATGACGCACTTTTGATCCGATCGGCCGTTTGATCCGATTACTTATGTCCATGTAAACATAGCTAATGTTTAGCTTTGTTTCAGCACAATCGCGTGCTAACGATCAAACATTACCAGCGCCTCCTGGGCTTCATGGCCTCCATGATTACAGCGGTCCCCCTCGGATTGCTACAAATGAGAAGGTTTCAACGCTGGGTTAAAATGAAACAGAAACAGGCCCCCCGCAGCAGCATCAGGTGAAGATCTCTCTTTCCTGCCTGCATGCCCTGAGGCCATGGAGAAACAGCATACCTCAGCAGGGGGGCTCCCCTGGACCGTGTCTTATCTCGTGTGCTGATCAAGACAGACGCGTTAAAGTCCGGCTGGTGGGGGGTGTGTGTATGCAAACACAAGCACACCAACAGTGTTTGGTCTCAAAAACAGAGGCAGCTGCATATAAACCAGTTGGAGCTGATGGCAGTGTTTCTCTCTCTGAAACGCTTCAGCGAGATGGGTCTGATCTCACACCAGCATGTGTTAGTGCGCAGCGACAACACTTGTGTGGTCGCCCACATAAACAAACAGGGAGCCACACGTTCTCTGCCCCTCCTCCGTCTAACACACGAGCTGTTACAATGGTGCAGCTTGCGTCTGCTGTCAATCAGGGCAACTCATGTCCCGGGAGCGCAGAACCACAGAACAGACGCGCTCTCCAGGGGCGTTCCACTGGCAACAGAATGGCGCCTTCACCCGGAGGTGGCGCAACAGATTTGGGATCGCTTCTGCAAAGTCGACGCAGATCTCTTCACCTCCAAGGAAAATGTACACTGTCCTATGTTCTTCTCCATACGGGACGCCAACGCACCTCTCGGCCTGGACGCGCTGGCGCACAACTGGCCGGAAACAATGCGCCTTTGCGCATTTCCACCGGTGGCCCTAATACAGACCACTCTGGAGCGCGTGTGTAAGGAAGCTCTCACCTTGATTTTAGTAGCTCCCAGATGGACCAAGAAAGCCTGGTTCGCAAAGATGATATCAATGCTAGCTGTAAAACCATGGTGTCTGCCTGCGCGCAAAGATCTCTTGTCTCAGGCTCACGGCCATATTTGGCAACCCCACTCAGAGTTCTGGGACCTATGGGTTTGGACCCTGAAAGGGAAAAATTAATTGCTTCGGGTCTTCCCAGCAATGTGGTAAACACTATTCAGTGTGCTCGAGCAGGCTCCACACAGACCCTTTACGCTCTCAAATGGCATGTTTTGAGGCCTGGTGTCAGGAGAGAAACATTGTTTCCTTCTCCAGCACCATATCAGAGATTCTCACTTTCTTACAAGATTTGTTGGAAAAGGTCGTTCTTTTTCCACCATCAAAGTCTTTTTATCTGCTATTCCTGCTTGTCATGAGGGATGGGAGGGGAAATCACCCGTGGTTCGGTTCATGAAAGGAGTGCTGCGTAAAAGGCAGAACTTTAGCGCCACAGTGGGACCTACTCCTGGTCCTGGATGCGCTCTGCGACGACACCCCGTTTGAACCATTAAAGAGTGTTAACATGGACATACTGTCCTATAAAACAGCTCCTTCTGGCTCTGTGCTCAGCGAAACGTGTGAGTGACATCCACGCACTCTCGGTTCACCACTTGTGCACCCAATTTGCATATGACGGCTCCAAAGTGACGTTACGCCCCAACCCAGCCTACGTCCCTAAAGTACCTTCTTTATCATATAAGAGCCTTTCTTTTGAACTGTCTGCTTTCCCTCCACCGCCAGTGTTGTCTGCAGAGCAGAGGCGCATGAACGTTCTCTGCCCAGTGCGTGCGTTATGCATTTACATGGAGTGGACAAAAAGCTGGCGCAAAACCAACCAGCTGTTTGTGTGTTTTGCTAACCCTGTGGCTGGAAAAGCTCTGTCTAAACAACGTCTCTCCCACTTGGTTATAGAGGCTATTTCTCGAGCCTATACTAGTAAGGGCAGACATGCTCCCAGCGGCGTGCATGTGCATTCAACCAGAGGTATGGCCACCTCATGGGCACTGTTTAAAGGTGTCCCAGTGGCAGACGTTTGTTCTGCTGCTAACTGGGCATCTCCTAACACGTTCATAAAATTCTACAGCTTGGACGTCACAACGCGTGACGTCACCCAGGCTGTTCTTTTAGCACAGAAGCAATGAACATCCTCCTGCTTGTCAGAACTTGAGGCCAAGTTTTTCTGCATATGCATTTCCGGGGCGTGATGGTAGATCCCCATACTAATGTGTTGTACTGAGTGAACCGACCGAAAGGGAACTGGAGGTTATGACCATAATGTTTCCTGAGGGAGGGAAACGAGGTACAACAATAGTTAGCCCCTCAATGCTTTAAAAGCTCGGCGAAGTGCTTGCAGATTAGTGAAACCAGACTGCGCTGCATATTTATAGCAGGAGGGCAGGGCCTCCTGCTTATGCAGCAGTCTCATTGGCCTCGACAGGTGTGATGAAAGAAACTTCACAGGTTGGTCTCGCGAGGGCGCAATCCCCATACTAATGTGTTGTACCTCGTTTCCCTCCCTCAGGGAACATTGGTTATGGTCATAACCTCCAGTTTTCTTCTTTTTTTTTAAGGTACATTTGTTTAAAAAATGAGAAACTAAATGTAGTATGCCTCCCACACACACCTCTATAGTAGGCCTCATATGTTTAAGCATGGTGGTAGCAGCATCATGCTGTGTGTTCTGTGGATCTGGATCCCAGACTGGACCCAGAACACACAGCAAAGGGCGCAGGAGTAGCTCAGAGGCCTGACATGAACCGTATCGACCATCTCTGTCATAAATGGGTTTTTGGATTCAAAGACAGCCAGGGACAGTCATTATCAGGGACCGTGGGAGGTATAATTATTCAGCCCTGGTGGAGAGTGAGAATGGAGCTTTTAAAGGGTGCAGAGCAGGTGAACAGGTGAGTGGAATCATGGCTGATTGCTGTGGGAAAAGGGAGGCGTGGCATGGAGTGCAGGGAGCAGGCTTGAGCTGGAGAATGGGCGATAGGCATTACAAAGCAGGGGAAGAAACTATGACAAGAGAGGCTGAAAACAATAACAGGAGGGAGTGAGTGTGAAGGCAGGGCCAATGGGAGGTGGGTCAGCGGGGGCCACTGACCGTGACAATCTCTGAAAAAAACTTGCCCGTCCACTGGTCTCCATCCAGAGAAGAATGGCAGAAAATGCCACAAACCAGGTGCATGGTTCAGAAAGACCAGGCTGGACCTGCTCAGGTCTGATGGGAGAACTGGTTTCACTTTTAATGTTGGTAAATTTACAAAACTTTAGTTTGATTTTATTTTTATAGTTATGCTGTAAGGAAGAAAAAAAAACTAAACAATTGTAGCATCAATGAAAAAGTATGTGTGTGAGAGGTACATTCTAGAGCCTGACCCCTCCTCCCCACACACACACTAATTAATTTTCCTACCCCATCCATGATGTTCAACAAGTGCTGCTGAATTCATGTGAAGCTCTTTATTGTCATTATAATTCAAGTATTTCCATTAGAAAGAAGCTGGTAATGAGTTCTTGTTGCTCGGCAACCTGTAGCGTCATTTTACTATAAGAAGGATGGAAAGGGTGTTGGGGGATCAGTTTTCATGTTTAGTGGCCTGATCAGTGTCAGGATGATTAAAACCAAAGCTGAAGAGCAGACCGGCACCGAGACCCTCCTGGACGCCATGTCCAGGGTGAAGTCCACCTGGCCCGGTTCGTTCTGGACGGAGGGGTCGTGGACTCCAGAACCAACGGAGCGCAGACGCCCCTGATCTCCTCCGTCCTACTGCCTGACGCGCACACTCGCTGTAAGTTCACGGAGCTCCTGCTGCAGAAGGGGGGCAGCGTGAACCAGCAAGACCCGGACGGGCGCACCGCCCTCAGCTTCGCCTGTGAGCGGGGCTTCCTGGACGCTGTGAAGATCCTGGTCCGGCACGGCGCAGACCCAGACATCCAGGACCGTGGAGGAACAGCGCGCTCATGTTCGCCGCGGGCCACGCCTCTGTGCTCGAGTTCCGTGGTGGCGGAGTTCCTGGGTCACTCGGAGTGCGTGCTTGCGCTCACCGTCTCCAACAGGAGACGCGAGGCTAGAGGACCTCCAAACTAAACTCTAAGCAGTTTTTGGGGGGCCACTGCCCCCTCCCAGGGGCGTTCACAAACCTTCTTGTCCCCTGAACCCAACACCCCCAGCTCCGCCCTGGAGGTCTTACTGACCCCCCTGACCCGGACACCAGGGAGGGGGCCGGCTCCTGGACTGGGGGCCAGTTGTTTCAAGAAGAGATGCAGTCTGCCGACCAGCGTCAGCCGCGCACCCCTGGACCACGGCGCTTCCTGGGAACAAATTCAAACCCGGGAGGAGGCGCCCACCACCTCCACTCTCTCCGCCCTGAGCAGCAAACTCCTCCGCAGGTTCACCTCCCCAGAGTTTCAGAAGGAGCGCAGAGATCCGGAGCAGACGTCCATTTCCGGTGGACTCCCGAGGTCAGAAACTTTCCCCCTGACCACGAGGCACGCGCACGTGCACAGCACGCCCAGCAGCCACAGCATCAGCTCCGTCAAGTGCGAGTTTGACTCTCACCTCACAAACTCTTCAAAGTGACGTCACATCCACAGCTTCACGCGCAGTTTGGTCCTGACGCTTTAATCCAGAATGTGCAAAATCTGAGTCTCTCAATCATGTGGTGAGCGCGCGCAGGATTAAAGCGCGCGCCTTCAAACGCACAGAGCAACTTCTGGTTCCTGTGGATTATCTCATGTGTTCATGATTATCTCATGTGTTCATGATTATCTCATGTGTTCATGATTATCTCATGTGTTCATGATTATCTCATGTGTTCATGATTATCTCACGTGTTCATGATTATCTCATGTATTCATGATGATCTCATGTGTTCATGATGATCTCATGTGTTCATGATGATCTCATGTGTTCATGATGATCTCATGTGTTCATGATGATCTCATGTGTTCATGATGATCTCATGTGTTCATGATTATCTCATGTTTTCATGATTATCTCATGTGTTCATGATTATCTCATGTGTTCATGGTGATCTCATGTGTTCATGATGATCTCATGTATTCATGATTATCTCATGTGTTCATGATTATCATGTGTTCATGATTATCTCATGTGTTCATGATTATCATGTGTTCATGATTATCTCATGTGTTCATGATTATCATGTGTTCATGATTATCTCATGTGTTCATGATTATCATGTGTTCATGATTATCTCACGTGTTCATGATTATCTCATGTGTTCATGATGATCTCATGTGTTCATGATGATCTCATGTGTTCATGATTATCTCATGTGTTCATGATGATCTCATGTGTTAATGATTATCTCATGTGTTCATGATTATCTCATGTGTTCATGATTATCATGTGTTCATGATTATCTCATGTGTTCATGATTATCTCATGTGTTCATGATTATCTCATGTCTTCATGATTATCTCATGTGTTCATGAATATCTCATGTGTTCATGATGATCTCATGTGTTCATGATGATCTCATGTGTTCATGATTATCATGTGTTCATGATTATCTCATGTGTTCATGATTATCATGTGTTCATGATTATCTCATGTGTTCATGATTATCTCATGTGTTCATGATGATCTCATGTGTTCATCATTATCTCAT
>JBBPBX010027154.1:12399-25343 GCA_038048925.1 Garcialebias charrua
TATATATATATATATATATATATTTTGCCAGCAGTATTTTTTCTTAATAATTGAGTTTGGGTTCAGTTTTTTTTAAACAATAATATATGTTTTTACATTTGTTAAAAAAATAGGGTGTGAATGTTTTTTTATTATTTTTTATTTTTTTATTGTCTCTATGTGTCCCTGTGATGGATTGCGATCTGTCCAGGATGTACCCCGCCTCTCACACAGTGGTGGACATGAGCAACAGCAGCCCCTGCAATCTGAAAAGGAAGAAGTGGGTAAAGATAATGGATGGATAATAATGACAAGAATAACTTTATTCATGAAACCCTGTAAAACAACCACAGCTGCAACAAAGTGCTTCTGTATGTAAAGTCAAGAACATTTAAAAAGCATTAAAAGACAAAAAAAAACGTTAAAACTGTAAACCCACTAAAACAATAAAAACTGTAGTGCAGATCAGGTCTCAGGGTGTGCCAAAAACCAGGGAATAAAAATACATTTTTAAGAGGTTTGTTATTCTAACATCCTTCTACCTACAGTATATACTGTCCCTCCTCTGGACATGTCCAAACCATCTCATTCTGACCACTCTAACTTTATCTCCCAGTTGTTCAACATGTGCTGTACCTCTGATGATATCATTACTGATCTTATCCATCCTTGTCACTCCTAAGAAGAACCTCAACATCTTAATTTCTGCCACTTCCAGTTCTTTCTCCTGTCTTTTTGTCAATGACACTGTCTCCAGACCATATAACACACTGGTCTCACTGTCTTTAAAACATTTCTGCTGACCTTTGCTTCCACCTTTTGGTCACAAATCACTCCTGAAACTTTTCTCCATCCGCTCCACCTGCCTGGACTCTCTTTTTCACCTCTTTACCACACTCCTCATTTTCCTGGACAGTTGACCCTAAGCACTTTAAGTCCTGCACCTTTGTGACCTTTGCTCCTTGTAGCTTCATTTATCCACCTGCTGTCTCCCTCTCATTCACACACATACTCTGTCTAGCTGACTTTCATTCCTCTTCTTTCAAATGCATACCTCCACCTCTTAAGTTTTTCCACCTGTTCCCTGCTCTCACCACAGATCAAATATCATCTGCAAACGTCATTCCACAGAGATCCCTGCCCGACCACATCTGTTATGGTGCTTTGCGACCATCTCAACTCGGATTGGTTCCACAACACAATGCAATGCAGCGCACAAATGAAGGGCCTACCCACTACCCATCCTCACTTAGTCCAGTTTATGGGACCACCTTGTTTGTGGCTCCAAGTAAACTGCTCTGAGGTGACGATTGTGACATAACCAGACAGCGGTTGTTAATTGGTCAGCGGAGCTACATCACTTGACCCATGACCCGCCCAGCAAAACTGCAAACTACATCTGAACCTCAATTTCCTTTCTAATGGAGTTGATGGACGGTGCCTCCCGAAAATTAGTATATTTACTGAGAGATATCAGAAATGACTGTGCAGCCGGGTTACACCCAAACTTATAAACAGTACTGAGATAAACTAAAGAAATTGAAGTCAGATTAGAGACAACACTGTTTGGAGTGGCTTGAAAATAAAGACCAGTTTCAATACTGTAAGTTTTCTGGGATTCTGTCTCTCTGTTCCCTTATGTTTCCAGTTCTGCTCTGTGTTTTCCCTCCCTGTGTTCAGCCTCTGTCTCACCTGTGTCATGTTAATCACCACAGGTGTCTGTCATTGTCCTAATCAGTATGTGTGTGTGTGTGTGTGTGTTTTAGTTAGTTTCTGTTGCTATTTATATTTTTATGTTTTCCTGTCCGCTGTGCTTTTTGTTTCTATTGTACAGCACTTTGGTTGGCCTTGTTGCTGTTTTAAGTGCTCTATAAATAAATTGTGTTTCAACTACAGGGTGATCATGCTCTTAAGCCTCCCTGCTAAGGTCTATTCAGGAGTTCTGGAAAGGAGGGTCCATCGGATAGTCGAACCTCAGATTCAGGAGGAGCAGTGATGTTTTTGTCCTGGTCGTGGACAGTGGTGGGATGTAACTAAGTACAAGTACTTTGTTACTGTACTTAAGTACATTTTTCATGCATCTGTACTTTACTTAAGTATAATTAAATGTGGTTACTTTTACTTTGACTCCACTACATTTTATATGAAGTATCTGTACTTTCTACTACACTACATTTCTATAATGTGTTGAGTTACAAGTTACATTCACGTTGCAGTTTTTTGATTTGTCATTAGTTTGAAAGTAACTGATGTTGAGAGGGGAGTTGGTCCACTGAATCACTGCAAAGTGGACAGGCACACGCGTAGCGAGGGGGGGGTTCGAACGAACCGCCCACTTTGCCTATGAAGTCCCGCATACAACTCCCGCACAACACAAGTTCTGTGTTAAGAAAGGTGGAAAGAGAAGGTATGGATATGCCACTAATTTCGAACCGGTTAACATGCCTTGGTGGTTCACTGGAAGCGCGTCGGGTTGCCACTCCAAACTTTATCTTGACTTGGGTTTGATCCTCACTTGGTTGAACTTATTTTATGTTTGTCTTTTATTGGATTTAAAAAAAAGAGTTTATGTTAACAAAGACAAACGTAAAATAAGTTCAACCAAGTGAGGATCGAACCCAAGTCAAGATAAAGTTTGGAGTGGCAACCCCGACACACTTCCAGTGAACCACCGAGGCGTGTTGCTCTTTCCAGGTCCAGTTTTTATTTAAACGAACCGCCCCTCATAAAATCCTGGCTACGCCCATGACAGGTAACATTAGACCTGCCTTCAAGAAGAGCTGGACCAGTGAAGTATATTCTAGTATAAATGTCATTGAGCTGGGAGCACCCACAGCACCACTAACACATCCAAAATGGATTGCACCACGGAGAGTCAGCAAGAAGATACACACCACCCATGGCCTTATTGAAATATTATTGAAAGATTATTGAAAGAGTGCAGCAGGACAGATTCTCTCTCCCAAAAGAGCCAGACTGGACTTGAAAACTTTTGAAAACCAACTTCTTCTATACAGTACTTGAACAAGAAATTCTTGCTGCAATATTAAAATGTGTCAGTTCATGTTAGGACAGGAGACAAGAGATGTCTCCAAATGTCTCGACACTCAGGCCTAAGTTTTGAAAATGGTGTCAGGAAGTTAAAATATTGTTCACTATCAAAGTCAAAGTCAACTTTATTGTCAGAACTGCAATATGTACAGGACATACACAGGATTGAAATTGCGTTTCTCTCAGTCCCTCGGTGCAACAGTAACCATTTAAACACTAAAACACTGAAACATTTAATAAACATAAGCATAAAATAGTAAAAGTGTAACACTGTCCTGAGTTTTTGCATAGTAGTATAAAAGTATGAAAATTTACACCAACACTAAAACACTAAACATTTAATGAACATAAGCATAAAATGAAATAATAAAAGTGTAATACTGTCCTGAGTTTTTGCATAGTAGTATAAAAAGTATAAAAAGTATATCTATAAAATAAACTGAAGGTTCTAGCATTGACATTTGCAAAGAGTGGCAAAGCAGCATATAAGTTAATGTACACAGTATATGTATGAGGTAGTAGTTGATGTTGGTATAGAGGCAAAAGTGGCATATGCAGTAAGGCACATTGGGCATCCTTAAATAAGGCTGGTCAGAGAATACTGTATATGTATCAGCAGTGGTGTAGATATAAAAGTAGTGTAAATGTAAACAGTAGTAATAAATGTAAACAGTAGTAATAAATGTAAACAGTATTAATAAATGTAAACAGTGAATGTAAACAGTAGTATGTAAACAGTGAATGTAAACAGTAGTATGACTATAGGCAGTGATGTAATACAAACATTAGTGCAAATATGAGAAGTAGTGCAAACTGAATGAGCACATGACCGAGAGTTTAGTGAATAACCCGTTTGATGACACAGAGTCCAGTGTTAAAATCTTTGTGTTGTGTGGTAATGTGTGAAAGTTTTTTTGTGTTAAGGCAGTACAAGTGGGAGGGGAGGCAGAGCAGGCAGAGAGTTTAGCATCCTGACTGCCTGATGAACAGAGCTGTCATTTAGTCTGCTGGTTCGAGCCTGGAGACTCCTCATGGTGTGGTTACACCGAACAGCTTTTCAACCTCCAAAAAGCTCGTCACGCACGCAAGTGGACGCACTTGTGAATGTAGCGTGTCCAGAGCTGAACGCCAGAACGCGAAACAGCTGCTGGGTGTGTGGGAGGAGCTTACCGGTATACAGAGTCCTGCGCACAGAGTCCTGCGCACTCCGCCAGGCGAGGAGCTTTTTATTTCCGTCTCTGTGGAGCAGACTTGACTGGCCGTGAAGGAATTGTCGCGAACACACAGCTACAATGAGTTTCTCTTCATAGTACACAACCTCGTAGGTCTTTTCTGTGTCCCACAAACAATACGTCACATAGTGCGCGCGCACCCTTGTTTCCGCGTCACATAGGGACTCTCCCCCTCTCTTCTCCTCCTCTCTTCTCCCCCTGTCTTCTCCCCCCGACTCTCCCTGATTGGTTGACACACCAACCAATCAGTTAGAGTTGAGCGGCGTTTGAAAGTTTGAACCACGACATCTTCAGCATGTTGAATGCGCGGTTTGGAGGCTGAAGCCGGTTCACGTGCACGGAAAAACGCTTCTCAGCACGCTCAACACGCACGCGACGCTCGACGCCAAGACGCGGCTGGAAGCGCGTCCCCCATTGACTTTGCATGTAAACTGGACACTCCTGCTGCTGAAAAGCTGTTCGGTGTGCTCATACCATCAGTCTCTTCCCTGATGGCAGCAGTCTGAAGCAGCTGTGTAGTGGGTGTGTCAGGGATCACCTGCCATGCAGTGGGCTTTCCGAGTGAGGCGGTTGCTGTGTAAGTCCTGCAGTGAGGGGAAGGAGGTGCCGACAATCTTCTCAGCTGCTCTCACAATGCGCTGGAGGCTCTTGCGGCAGGATGCAGTACATGCACCAAACCACACAGTGATGCAGCTGGTCAGGACACTTTCTATGGCACCTCTGTAGAAGGTGCTCATGATGGGGGTTGAAGCTCCAGCCCTTTTCAGCTTGCGGAGAAAGTAGAGACGCTGGTGAGCCTTCTTTGCCAGTGCTGCAGTGTTCCTGCTCCAGGACAGGTCCTTTGAGACGTGCACTCCCAGGAACTTGGTGCTGTCTACTCTCTCCACTGCGGTGCTGTTGATGGTCAGAGGGGCATGTTGGGCATCCCTCTTCCTGAAGTCCACAACAATCTCCTTTGTCTTCTCCACGTTGAGAGTGAGATTGTTGTGTCCGCACCACAAGGCCAGGCGGCTCACCTCGTTCCTGTAGTCCGTCTCATCGTTGTTGCTGATGAGACCCACCACTGTTGTGTCGTCCGCAAACTTGATGAAGTGGTTGGAGCTGTATGATCTATTGACCCATTACAAGGTTTAGACAATAATTTAACTAGAGTTGATGACAAACGAGTTGAAATGATCAGAGCCTGTTCCTTTGTTAGTTGTGTCTAACTAATGCTCCTTTTTTCAGGCAAACTTTTACTTCAATGTGTTTACTGCAGTTAAAATGACACATTGGTTTTGTTTTGTGTTAAATAAAAACTTTCAAAGACAATCATTCCTCTTTCTTATTTTGCTCAATAAAATTTAACTCTGCATGTCATCCCTGAAATTCTGATGCACAGAATCACAAGTCCAAGTGTGAACTGTGTCACAGAGTAAACATAATAAAAACATGTATTATCTGCAGCATTGTTCATTAAAATGACTCAACACTATTAATGTATTACAGAAAATATACATACAGTAGGCACACTTAATGATACAGTATGTAGACTGTATCACCAGTCTACATACTGATACATTAGGTAATATATTCAGTAAGTACTTTTACTTTAATACGTTAAGTATTTTTAAAAGCAAGTACTTATTTACATTTACTTAAGTAAAAACATTAATGGATTTATGGTACTTCTACTTTTACTAGAGTACATTTTTGTCAGTTTATTTGTACTTTTACTTAAGTACAGTGTTTGGGTACTTTCTCCACCACTGGTCGTGGAACACTGAATCAGCTCTATACCCTCAGCAAATGTCCTGGAGGGTGTGTGGGAGTTTGTCAGTGAGTAAGTAAGTAAGGTTTATTTCTAGAGCACTTATCACAGACATAAAATCACAAAGCGCTGTACAATAAAAATCAACGCTAAAAGTATACACAGAATAAAACAAGCATAAAAACTACAAATATCAATCAATAAAGAATACAATAAAATCATGACATAAAAGCCTGAGCGAATAAAAGAGTTTTCAGTTGTTTTTTAAAAACCTCAACTGAGTCAGCAAAATGAAGCTGCAGGGGCAAACTGTTCCACAGCCTGGGGGCCACTGACTGAAAGGCCCTGTCCCCTTTAGTTTTCAACCGCGTATACGTGGAACATCTAAGAAGTTCTGGGTCTGTGATCGAAGGTCACGGGCAGCAGAGTATTTTGTTAAAAGGTGACAGAGATACATAGGAGCCTGGCCATTTAAAGCTCTGTACGTGAGCACAAGGACTTTAAAACGGATTCTAAACTCAACTGGGAGCCAGTGAAGTGAATACAGAACTGGAGTGATGTGGCAGTGTTTACTGGATCCAGTGAGAGGTCTGGCAGCTGCATTCTGAATCACTTGTAGGCGTGATACAGAAGACTTGGCAGGTAGAAAGGGCATTACAGTAGTCCAGACGTGATGACACAAAAGCATGAATAATTGCTCTAGTTCAACTCTGGAGACCATAGGTCGTATTTTAGAAATGGTTCTTAAATGAAAGAAACAAGAACCGGAAATACTTCTAATGTGAGACTCAAAACCCAGTGATGATTCAAATGTGACTCCAAGATTTCTTACTTTTGCGTTGGCTGCTGGGCAGAAAGAGGTAATTTTCTGATTGATTTTGGAGTGAAGGTGACTGGGAGCAGAAATCAAAGTCTCTGTCTTACTTGTGTTTAAAACCAAAAAGTTACTGGCGAGCCAGTCACTTATGCGGGACAAGCATTGGACAAGGATGGATAACATGTCCAGCTGGTGTGGTTTAAACAAAAAATACATCTGAATATCATCAGAATAAATGTGATAGGAAATATCAGAAAAGGATTGAATAATGCTGGTGAGTGGGATAATATAAAAGGAAGAAAAAAAGCAGACCCAGAACCGAACCTTGAGGCACCCCACAATTTAAGGGGGCATAGTCAGAGGAGAACCTGTCTGTCTTGATGCAGAAAGTTCTGAACCTGTCTGTCTTGACGCAGAAAGTTCTGAACCCGTCTGTCTTGAAGGATAAATCACCATTATATACGTTAATATGCTTAAACTTATATACTCATTCATGTAATCACAAAGGTTTTATACAATCATGTTTATACTGTGTGCACATGTGACTCTTACCGGTGTGCAGTTTGATCAGACCTGCAGCTCGAAGTAACTCTCTGAGGCCAACACGTCCCACAGTGGGGAAGGGCAAAGCAGACACAGAATTTGGCTGAAATAACAGGTACATCTTTAGTATAAACACATACACTTAGTTTATGCAACACACTTAGTTCATGACACAGAATGTGCCACTTCATCATGACACAAAATGTGCCACAGGAGAAACATAAATGTCGAAGGAAACTAGTTTAAATCTGAACTCTTCTTAACTTATGCTCAAACAAAGAGGCACACACAAGCTGATACAGGTCACACCAGAAAGACCTTGGCCTAGCTATAAATCTCAGTTGCTTTAGCAACCATCGCTATCAGTTCGCCTGACCAATCACACAGCAGAAGGAGCCCAAAACATTTCGTGATATCTCACAACAGAGGGGTGAACTGACATTCCTTGACGAGACTTCGAGCGAAAAGGTCTGTTCAACGAATCATCCGATCGTATGCATATTGATCAAATGATGTCTGCTTATTCTGTTAACCTGTATCTTTTTCAATAAATCATATTTGCTTCAAGAGACGCCTGGCTCATTTGAACACACAGACTGAAATTCCTTCAGTCTTGATGCAGAAAAATCTGTGCGAGAGGTATGATGTGAGCCAGTCCAAAGCTGAGCCAGAAATACAAGCCAGAACTTGCAGCCTGTTAGATCGCATGGTCAACAGGATCAAAGGCAGCACTAAGATCCAACAGGACCAACACAGAGGATTTTCCATCATCAGCAGCCATTAACAGATCGTTGTGAACTTTTAAAAGAGCACCCTGATGCATGCTCAATAATCCAGGTAGAAAAATCTAAAAAAGTTAAGTCTGGTCCTCTGGACATTCAAAAAAAAAAAAAAAAATTGTAGAAACGTTTCGTCTTTCGTCCGAAAGACTTCCTCAGTCTGAGGTGCTGTATTCAGCTCAGTCTTATAAATAGCACCCTCTCACAGTGGATCAACCAGTTGGCTGATGACAGCTGAAACCAGCTGCTCACATGATCAAGGAGGACCATCAGCCTAACAATGGATTGTTAGCACCCTGATGGTTGTTTGCTATTCACAGAGGGCTGAGTGATACTAGCAATAACAGCATTGTAAGAGGGGGACAGTTGAACCCGGAGACCTCCACCCCTGTTTAATGATGGACGGTTTCTTTTCACAAAGATGGCCTCCTTTACTCCTCTCTCAAACCATCGTTCCTCGTTGTTGTTTTTTTCAATGTCCAGAGGACCAGACTTAGCGTTTTTAGATTTTAAAAGAGCAGTTTCAGTGGAATGGTGTTTTAGAAAACCAGACTGAAATGGATCAGAAATCTGTAACTGACAGAACCAGGATTTGAGTTGGGTTTCTACAACTTTTTCAACTTGTCCATTCAGTCTACATGTGATTTGTGGACTTGGATAAGGCGTTCGACCACGTCCCTCGGGGAACCCTGAGGGAGGTACTCCGGGAGTATGGGATACCAGGCCCTTTCATATGGGCTGTTAGGTCCCTGTATGACTGGTGTCAGAGCTTGGTCCGCATTGCCGGCATTCAGTCGGGCTCGTGTACAGTGAGAGTTGGACTCCGCCAAGGTTGCCCTTTTTTTATCGATTCTGTTCATAACTTTTATGGACAGAATTTCTAGGTGCAGACAAGATGTTGAGGTGATCCGTTTTGGTGGCCTTAGGATCGCTTCTGTTTTTTGCAGATGATGTGGTCCTTTTGGCTTCATCAGGTCATGATCTACAGCTTTCGCTGGAGCGGTTCACAGCTGAGTGTGACGCGGCCGGCATGAGGATCAGTTCCTCTAAATCTGAGGCCATGGTCTTGAGCCGGAAAAGGGTATAGTGTCCTCGCCGGGTGGGGGAAGAGGTCCTGTCCCAAGTGCAGGAGTTTAAGTATCTTGGGATCTTGTTCATGAATGAGGGAAAAATGGAGCATGAGATAAATAGGTGGCTAGGCGCAGCGTCAGCTGTGAAGCGGGCGTTGTACCGGTCTGTCGTGGTGAAGAGAGAGCTGAGTCAAAAGGCAAAGCTCTCAATTTACCGGTCGATCTACGTTCCCACCCTCATCTATGGTCATGAGCTTTGGTTGTGACCGAAAGAACAAGATCACGGATACAGGCGGCCGAAATGACTTTTCTCCACAGGGTGTCTGAGCTCTCCCTTAGAGATAGGGTGAGAAGCTCAGTCATTTGGGAGGGACTCAGAGTAGAGCCGCTGCTTCTCCACATCGAGAGGAGCCAGTTGAGGTGGCTCGGGCATCTGGTTAGGATGCCTCCTGGACGCCTCCCTGGTGAGGTGTTCCGGGCATGTCCCACCGGGAGGAGACCCAGAGGAAGACCCAGGACGCTGGAGGGACTATGTTTCTCGGCTGGCCTGGGAACGCCTTGGGATTCCCCTGGAGGAGCTGCTCCAAGTGGCTGGGGAGAGGGAAGTCTGGGCCTCCCTACTTAGGCTGCTACCCCCGCGACCCGACCCCGGATAAGCGGAAGAAGATGGATGGATGGATGTTTCTATAAGTACATTATCAAATATTTTACAAAGTATGCTAGCAATAACAGCATTGTAAGAGGGGTACAGTTGAACACGGAGGCCTCCACCTCTGTTTAATGATGGATGGTTTCTTTTCACAAAGATGGCCTCCTTTACTCCTCTCTCAAACCATTGTTCCTATCAAGGAGGAAAGATGACTGAGTTTGTCACAGCTCCTCAGACTGAAGAAGTCTTTTTGATACAAAGAAGAATCTGTCCAGAGGACCAAATTTATTGAGCCTGCATCAGGACAATAATCTGTAAAGCTTTAGTACATTTGATATGGAAAACACATTTTGACTTAACCAATTACAGTAATATATTTTCAATGGCAAAATATTTAGGTTTATTTCACATTAAGCCCGAGATACACTCGAGCGTCCTCACGATAAGCCTATACGCAGCGTACGTACGCTGTGGCAAAAGCGTAGCCCTGCGTAGCCCCTCAGGGCACGTACGCGCAAAAGTATTTTTTTACTACGCATACGCGATGCGCGGTGTCTGAACATAAACTTCCCCGGTGCCGGACTGTTTTGTATGTTACACAAATTAAATAAATTCCCCTTCTTTATCGCTGATCGGGCCTTTTCTTTTGTTTTTTTGCCTAAAGTCAAGTAACCGCTTCTTCCTCCGTTCACTCGATGATTGAAATGAATGAATTCAGGTCCTACCTGGGTGCGCGATGTTTTAAATATTCCCTGGTGGGCTGTGTGCTGCAGGAAAAGCGCTCCCTGTTATTATTTTTATTTCTGAGAGAACTTTTTATAACATATATAGTAGAAACACCGTATCAGAACACCGCAGAAGTCTGAGCGAGCTGCTCATGATGCATTCTCGAGGTTTCACTTTCAGCTGACTGAAGGCTGTCAATCAATTCAGTAGGCGTGTCAGCAAGTGACCAATCAGCGAGCTCAGTTGAGTCCCCTCCGTGCGCAGCAGCTCATATTACAACAAGGAGAACGCGAGCGTTTGAAAGCTGATAGTTTCTGAAGTATAGCAGCGAAAACATACGCACAAAATACGCGCGTATACGGAGGACGCTTCAGTGTATCTCGGGCTTTAGGTTCATACCATTCCCTTTCATTGCTTTATGTATTCATTAACTTACTTTTAATGATAAAAATATCACGAGCCACTACTGTCATTTAGAAAGTATTTATATTGGAACTAATGCTTGTTTGTTCACACACATTTACAACAACTCACCTGTTCCTTCATACTGACAGGAACAATCCCCTCATAACTCCTGGCTCTGCTCCGGACACTCAACACAAATCTCCCCTTTTACAAAGCCTTATGATCAATTCAGGCCAGTTTCATTAAAGGGTTGAATCATCTAACATCTCAAGGCACTTTTCATACATTATAGAGCAGGTCTTCACCAGACTCATACTCTTCATTATATACTAATATTCAGTTAATGAGTAATCCTACCTGCCCACTCTGGGCTGCTGCATGATGGAGCAGAGCTGCATCTTGCTTCTGACTCTTAAAGGCTACAAGACAAAGTTTCAGTTATGTGGCGTCACATCATAATATCATTTAAACTACAGTATATAACAGTATGTTATGTCACAATGCCACACACCACAAAATTCATTGACTTGATAATTAATGTGAATGGTGTTTTGCAGCAAAGTTCAACATCATGTCTCACCTGTTTGATCTCTCTCATTTACAAACTGCAGCTGTTTGAATGAAAAATGTGTTGATGTTTGTACATTTAGCTGCGTCTGTTTCCAGAATCTTTCTCTTTTTAATCCTTCTTTTCTCTGCACCACCCTTGCTTTTTCTCCCTTCAATCTTTCCACTGACCGCACTTACGCGTCACCTCTGGGCACGTAACAAAAGCGAAACTAAAAGTGGAGGTGGGGCGGCCCCGGGTTGAGGAGGTGCAGCCCCAGCAGCTGCTGCGGCATACCTGTCAAGTTTTGGATTTAAAAATAAGGGAAATTTTCTGCCGGGTACGCCGAGCCATCCCACTAGCCCAGGGATCTACAACCTTTATGATCAAAAGAGCCATTTCTGCCCCTTTGTTCACTAAATTAAACGTTTCCGGAGCCACAATACCTGCTACAACTGGGATTCTCAACTGGTGGCACACAGACCACTTTAAGTTTGTTAGAGGACAATTTTCTGACCGGTAGTTTTCTGGCCATTGTAAAGCTGAAAATATATAATGATTTGTTGATATTTTTACATTTTAGACTAAAACAGACCAGATTATCATAAAGAAGGTGTTATGTCTTAAAGAGCAGAGGAGGCTCTGACCATTTTTACGTATTTCTTTATTGAAGTAAGGAAACCGAGAGAGGACAAAAAGAGCGTGAGTGCTTGCGCATCTCACTGAACTTGGACTGTACCAACTCCAGAAAACCATGGGGGTAAATACACCACATCATCCCCTTTTAAAAATGGAGCTAACATCTTGATCTATATCAACTAAAATATACTAAGGTCACTTATTCCAACTTAAGTGCATTTCCCTGTAGAACTGAACAATTTCCCAAAAATGTACTTACTTAATAATCAGACAATATTATTATTATTTTTGCATCTAACTCAGATGTACCCCTTAATGTAACAAGAATAATAATAGAACATAACATGCATAACCGTCATGCCTAGATAAACACAAAGCTATTCAAGATATCGTCTTGGTGTCTTCCGAGGTCGTGTTGAACGCCTCACCACCACTTGGGAATCTGAGGGAACAGGGAGTTGTATCCCAGAGTCCAGAGCACTTTGTTCAGGTGCAACTTTTACATCACTTTGCTCTTGTGCTGGTGTTTCAGGGTCATCTGTATCTGGTTCAACTACAGCTTTTGCACGAAGCTGATCCCCATGTTGCCTGTGCACAGTGTCCGAGTAGCGCTCTTTAACTTCATAAGAGACCGGACCAGTTCATCTTACAACCTGTCCATTTTTTTTTTTTCATTCATTCATTCAACCTTTATTTATACAGGCTAGCCTCGTTGAGTCACGGGGACTCATTTACAAGAGGGACCTGTCTCACTCAC
>JBBPBX010027155.1:0-10767 GCA_038048925.1 Garcialebias charrua
TTATTAATGTTGATGTTAAAATAATTTGTAAAGTCTTATCTAAAAGACTAGAGAAGATAACTCCTGTTATTATACATCCAGACCAAACCGGATTCATAAAAGGAAGACACTCAGACACAAATACACGAAGATTCCATCCATCCATCCATTTTCTTCCGCTTATCCGAGGTCGGGTCGCGGGGGTAGCAGCCTAAGTAGGGAGGCCCAGACTTCCCTCTCCCCAGCCACTTGAAGCAGCTCCTCTGGGGAATCCCAAGGCGTTCCCAGGCCAGCCGAGAAACATAGTCCCTCCAGCGTATCCTGGGTCTTCCTCTGGGTCTCCTCCCGGTGGGACATGCCCGGAACACCTCACCAGGGAGGCGTCCAGGAGGCATCCTAACCAGATGCCCGAGCCACCTCAACTGGCTCCTCTCGATGTGGAGAAGCAGCGGCTCTACTCCGAGTCCCTCCCGGATGACTGAGCTTCTCACCCTATCTCTAAGGGAGAGTCCAGCCACCCTGCGGAGAAAACTCATTTCAGCCGCTTGTATCCGAGATCTTGTTCTTTCGGTCATAACCCAAAGCTCATGACCATAGATGAGGGTGGGAACGTAGATCGATCGGTAAATTGAGAGCTTTGCCTTTTGACTCAGCTCTCTCTTCACCACGACAGACCGGTACAGCGCCCGCTTCACTGCGGACGCTGCACCTATCCGCCTATCGATCTCACGCTCCAGTTTTCCCTCATTCGTGAACAAGATCCCGAGATACTTAAACTCCTCCACTTGGGGCAGGACCTCCTCCCCGACCCGGAGAGGGCATGCTACCCTTTTCCGGCTCAAGACCATGGCCTCGGATTTGGAGGAACTGATCCTCATCCCGGCCGCATCACATTCAGCTGCAAACCGCTCCAGCGAAAGCTGTAGATCACGAGCTGATGAAGCCAATAGGACCACATCATCTGCAAAAAACAGAGAAGCGATTCTAAGGCCACCAAAACGGATCCTCTCAACACCTTGGCTGCGCCTAGAAATTCTGTCCATAAAAGTTATAAACAGAATCGGTGACAAAGGGCAACCTTGGCGGAGTCCAACTCTCACCGGAAACGAGCCTGACTTACTGCCGGCAATGCGGACCAAGCTCTGACACCGGTCGTACAGGGACCTAACAGCCCATATCAATGGGCCTGGTACCCCATACTCCCGGAGTACCCGCCACAGAACCCCCCGAGGGACGCGGTCGAATGCCTTTTCCAAGTCTACAAAGCACATGTAAACTGGTTGGGCAAACTCCCACGCACCCTCCAGGACCCTGTTGAGGGTGTAGAGCTGGTCTAGTGTTCCACGACCAGGACGAAAACCACACTGCTCCTCCTGAATCCGAGGTTCGACTATCCGACGGACCCTCCTCTCCAGAACCCCTGAATAGACCTTACCAGGGAGGCTTAAGAGTGTGATCCCTCTATAGTTGGAACACACCCTACGGTCCCCCTTTTTGAATAGGGGAACCACCACCCCAGTCTGCCAATCCAAGGGAACTGCCCCCGATGTCCACGCGATATTGCAGAGTCGCGTAAGCCAACACAACCCCACAACATCCAGAGCCCTAAGGAACTCAGGACGAATCTCATCCACCCCCGGAGCCTTGCCACCGCGGAGCTTTTTAACCACCTCGGCGACCTCAGCACCAGAGATTGGAGAGCCCGATCCAAAGTCCCCAGGCTCCGCTTCCTCAGTGGAAGACGTGCCAGTAGGATTGAGGAGGTCTTCGAAGTATTCCGCCCACCGACTCACAACATCCCGAGTTGAGGTCAACAGCACGCCATCCCCACCATAAATGGTGTTGGTCGCGTACCGCTTTCCCCCCCTGAGACGCCGGATGGTGGACCAGAATCGCCTCGAAGCCGTACGGAAGTCATTCTCCATGGCCTCTCCGAACTCCTCCCACGCCCGAGTTTTTGCCTCAGCAACCACCCGAGCCGCATGCCGCTTGGACTGCCGGTACCTATCTGCTGCTTCCGGGGTCCCACAGGCCAAAAAGGCCCAATAGGACTCCTTCTTCAGCTTGACAGCATCCCTCACCGCCGGTGTCCACCACCGGGTTCGAGGGTTGCCACCACGACAGGCACCAACAACCTTGCGGCCACAACTCCGATAAGCTGCCTCGACAATAGAGGCGCGAAACATGGCCCACTCGGGCTCAATGTCCCCCGCCTCCCTCGGAACGTGTTCAAAGCTCTCCCGGAGGTGGGAGTTAAAGCTCCGTCTTACGGGAGACTCTGCCAGACGTTCCCAGCAGACCCTCACAATACGTTTGGGTCTGCCAGGTCTGACCGGCATCCTCCCCCACCATCGGAGCCAACTCACCACCAGGTAGTGGTCAGTTGACAGCTCCGCCCCTCTCTTCACCCGAGTGTCCAGGACATGCGGCCGCAGATCAGATGAGACGACAACAAAGTCGATCATTGAACTACGACCTAGGGTGTCCTGGTGCCAAGAGCACATAT
This sequence comes from Garcialebias charrua, assembly GCA_038048925.1. Classification (NCBI taxonomy): domain Eukaryota; kingdom Metazoa; phylum Chordata; class Actinopteri; order Cyprinodontiformes; family Rivulidae; genus Garcialebias; species Garcialebias charrua. The sequence goes on from JBBPBX010027155.1 coordinate 2,486, forward strand.
GGACACCCTTATGCCTGAACATGGTGTTCGTTATGGACAATCCATGACGAGCACAGAAGTCCAACAACAGAACACCACTCGGGTTCAGATCAGGGGGGCCGTTCCTCCCAACCACACCCCTCCAGGTCTCACTGTCATTGCCCACGTGAGCGTTGAAGTCCCCCAGCAGAACAAGGGAGTCCCCAGGAGGCGCACCCTCCAATACCCCCTCCAAGGACTCCAAAAAGGGTGGGTAATCTGCGCTGCCGTTCGGCGCATAGGCACAAACAACAGTCAGAGCCCGTCCCCCCACACGTAGGCGAAGGGAGGCTACCCTCTCGTTCACCGGGGTGAACCCCAACGTACAGGCACCGAGATGGGGGGCAACAAGTATGCCCACTCCTGCTCGGCGCCTCTCACCAGGGGCAACTCCAGAGTGGAAGAGTGTCCAACCCCTCTCAAGGAAACTGGTTCCAGAGCCAGAGCCATGCGTTGAGGTGAGTCCGACTATTTCTAGCCGGAACCTCTCAACCTCACACACTAGCTCAGGCTCCTTCCCCACCAGAGAGGTGACATTCCATGTCCCAATGGCCAGCTTCTGTAGCCGAGGATCAGACCGCCAGGGTCCCCGCCCTCGGCCACCACCCATTCCACAATGCACCCGACCCCTTTGGCCCCTCCCACAGGTGGTGAGCCTATGGGAAGGGGGACCCACGTCTCCTCTTCGGGCTGTGCCCGGCCGAGCTCCATGGGTGAAAGCCCGGCCACCAGGCGCTCGCCAACGTGCCCCTCCTCCGGGCCTGGCTCCAGAGTGGGGCCCCGGTGACCCGCGTCCGGGCGAGGGAACATTGTTTCCATTTATATTAATCATCATAAGGGGTCTTGTGGGCTGCGCTTTGTCTCGTCCCTCACCTAGGACCTGTCTGCCTTGGGTGACCCTACTAGGGGCATAAAGCCCCTGACAGCATAGCTCCTAGGATCATTGGGACACTCAAACCCCTCCACCACGGTAAGGTGGCAGCCCAGGGAGGAGACACGAAGATTATATAATGTAATAGAGTATTCATATTTTAAAAATATTGAAACAGCTATTTTTTCTTTAGATGCTGAAAAAGCATTCGATAGAGTAAATTGGAATTTCTTATTTGCTACCTTAAATAAATTTGGATTTGGGGATTACTTCATTAACTGGTTAAAAATATTATATAGTTCACCAACAGCGTGTGTCAGGACAAATAATCAATTATCTTCAAGCTTCTGTTTACAGAGGGGCACCAGGCAAGGTTGTCCACTTTCACCAGCATTATTTGCTATTTTTATTGAACCGTTAGCAGCAGCAATAAGGCAAAGTGTTGATATTAAAGGCATAAAGGGTAGAAACATAGAACATAAAATGAGTCTTTATGCTGACGATGTTTTGCTTTTTCTTGAGAACTCAGGAAACTCAATATCCAATGTTATCAAGTTAATAAACTCATTTTCAAAAGTTTCTGATTATTCTATAAACTGGACAAAATCTACAGTGCTTCCGATAAATTGTGTGTTTAATAATTCTCTTAATGAAAGACTACAATCAGGTAATATTAAATATTTAGGTGTTAATATCTCTCCTAAATTGGAGGATTTAATAAAATTAAATCATATCCCATTATTAAAGAAAATTGAAGACGATCTTACTAGATGGAGATCTCTACCCATATCACTTATGGGAAGAGTTGCCTCAGTAAAAATGATGGTGCTGCCGAGAATAAATTATTTATTCTCAATGATTCCAAATAAACCTTCAAATGAATGGTTTAAGTCCCTGGACTCTTCTATATCTAAATTCCTTTGGAACAATAAAACTCCGCGTATTAGTTTAAAAACATTACAAAAATCTAAAGATACCGGAGGATTAGAACTTCCAAACTTTTATTACTACTATTTAGCAAACAGGTTACAATATATATCAAAGTGGTTAAAACCGAATGCACTAGATGAAACTTGGATAGATATAGAACAAACTTTATGTAATAATATTAGGATTTCAGATCTACCATTTATCAGTACAGATTTAAAAAGACATGTCTGCTTTAAGAGCATCAATATTAGCTCATCTCTGACAGCATGGTGGGAGTATCTGAAAATGACAAAGTCTTCACTACTCCCATGTAGACATACACCTCTCTGGAACAATCCTGACATTCAACAAGAAAATAATATGTTAAATTTCCCAGGTTGGAGAATGAAAGGTATTGAATGTCTGGAACACATATTTGAGGGTATAGACTTTATTCCATTTAATAAATTAATAATACAATATGACATTGATAATAAATATTTCCTACAATACCAACAAATTAAGTCAATTGTAAAAAAGAAATTTAAGCTTAATAAAACATTGTTGGAAACACCAACATGTGTGTTAGAGTTTATTAATTTTCAACCACCCAAATTATTATCTAAAATATACAAAAAATTGTCTAGGATCGATGACTCGATAGCACTACCTGTTGAAAAATGGGAGTCAGATTTATCAATCAACTTTGAACAAAAAATTTGGTCTCAAGTATGTTCAAATACTTTTAAATTGACTAGAATCTCCAATTTACAATTAATACAATATAAGGTTCTCTATAGAGTACATTATACAGGGCAGCGAATGTTTAAGATGGGCTTTATACCATCTAACAAGTGCTCACAGTGCATAAGTAATACACCTGATGATTATATTCACGCGCTCTGGTTCTGTCCACCCGTTCAGAGGTTCTGGGTACAGGTATGTGAAGACTTGTCTAAATGTTTGAAATTTAATATCCCACTCTCTCCATCTGTTTGCTTATTGGGTATCTTTGAAGATGTTATACTAGAAAAAAATACATCCTATATGCTTTTCACTGCCTTATGCATCGCAAAGAAAACCATACTCGTAAATTGGAAAAATAAAAATAATCTTAGCATTAATCAGTATAAAAATCTTCTGTTAGATCATATTAGTCTTGAAACAGCATCTGCCGACACATTGGATCAACCTATTTGGCATTCTTTGATCGGCTCCGTTACGTAGTGAGGGTGGGGGGTCTGGGATGTGGCCTTGTGGGGCATTGGGACTGGAGGGGGGGGAGGTTGGGGTTTGGGGCGCCGGGGGGTTAGGGCTGCTTGGGCGGGGAGGACCTTGTCTTCGACCTGGGGAGGACCGGGGGGGTTCTGGGGGATATCTACTGGGGGCGGCATGCGGGCCCTCGGGTGGTCGGTGGCGGCGGTCATGGGTCGCCGGTCGGTGACCCGGCTGTGCTGGGGTGGTTTCGGGGTGGGTGCCGGGGGCTTGGGACTCTGGGGGCGTGTCGTCCCCGGGCTTGGGCCTGGTGGGGGTCGGGGGTCTTGGGCTCTGGCGGGCGGGTCGCCGGGCTATGGGCTGGCTGGCGCTCTGGTGCCCGGCTCTGGCCGGGGGCTCTCGGCTCGCTGGTGGGTTGGGGTTCATATGCTGGGGGGTGGGTGTCTGGGGGCGTGACTGGTGGCCAATGGGAGGGGGCGGGCAAACCCAGCCTGGGTGTCTAATGTGTTATGTGTTCTGAAAGTTGTTAATATGAAGGGTGGGTATAGTATTTCTTCTGGGGTGGGGATTAAGTGGATGTCCTGGATGATGGTCTTGGACTATACTTGGCCGGTGTGCGGGCCCCGGTTGGGGCCTGTTCTTGGTGCTTCCTGGCTCTGTCGACGGTTGGGCGGGCGCTCTTGGCCGTGTCGTCCATGTGGGATTTTGTGTCCTCTTGGACGGCGGGCTGACTGCGGTTCGCAGGGGTCGTGGCGGCCCTGGTGGGTGTGGGCTGTTGGTTCTGCTGTTGGCGGCCCTCGGGGCCGTGTCCCTCTCTGGTCTTGGCTCAATGTCCTGGCGGTCGGAGAGGTGTTTCCTTTACCTCGCTCCTTGGGTGGACCTTGGCGAGCTGGGGGGGTAAGCAGGGTCAGCGGGGGAGCTGACTCGCTGTGGGAGCACTGTTCCTGCAGATATTTTTCTCCCCATCCCTCAACACGCACCTCCGCCCTCTTCATCTTAAATTAATACATGTAGGGAATTTGGGTCTCGGGTGTGCTGCAATGGTTTTACATCTCTGTTGTTAAGAGCACCTGGGACTCAATTTTATATACACTTTAGACATTCATTCATAAACATCTTCATAAAAGTCACATATAGGGAATGGAGTGAGCACTATGGCTATGGGTGGCGGGATGACATCAATCTCGCCCCCATGCCTATGCTCACTCAACATTATGCATCTAGACAATTAGGGCCTGGGTTAGAGTTGGAGTGGAGGGGAAACTGGTATAATGCTAGCCTTTGCTCCTTCTCTTTCCCTTTTAAATACACTTTACAACAACACTCACCAACAGTACATTTGGGGACGGGGGTGTGTGTGTCGGGGTCTTGATTTGTTAATTTCAATTTTATTTATTTATGTATTTATTTATATATTATTTATTTATTTTTCTCTTACCCCCCTGGTTGCCTTGCGGACATTCTGGGGGTGGGCCGTCAGGGGTTGTGCTGGGGTGTGGGGGGGTTCGGGGCCTGCGGGTTCGCCGTGGGCGGGGCTGGCAGTGCGCTCCCTCTGGGGCTGCTTGGGCTCGGGTGTCCTGTCCTGTCCTGTCGGCAGGGCGCGGGGTGTGCCGGATCTTGGACGTCTGCTGCTCTCCACCCCAGAATGAATGGGTCTACCTCCTGGGTTTGGATGTGGGCTGCCCCATGTAGGGAGCAGGTACATGTCTTGGACCTAGGGGGTATAGAGTGTGCATCGGGATTATGAATGGAGCGTGTCGTTATTGTTTGTCTTTCTGTGACTGAGGGTGAGGATGAGGGTGGGTCTGAATGAGTGTGTCTGTGTATGAATGTTTAAGTGTCAGGCTGGGACTTGGACTGCCCCCTCTCTGATACTTCTGAGGCTACCCAGTGTCGCGCTCCTGCCACGTGGCCCCCTGGTGGGTGTTCCTCTGCCTACGGGCGTGCTTGGGGCCCTCACTATCTGGGGCTGGGCGCTTGGGCGTTTGTCAGCTCGGCCTGGTGGCTGCCTGGTGGGGCTCGGGTCCTCTGGTCCTGTCAGGTCTGGACCTGAGGGATGGGCGTCCCCGGTGCCCGAGCCTCGGTGACCGGCCCTGGGGCTACGTCGGTGCAGCGGGCTCCGGCGGGGGCCTGTGTATTGTCGCTGTTGACCCCGGGGGGTCATTGTGTGTGGTCCCTGGTGGGGTTCGTCCGGTTCTTCCACTTGGTCGGATCTGGGGAGTGGACGAGTGGCTCGTCCTGTTCGGGTGGTCCTGGGGACTCTGGGCTCGGGGTCCTTCCTGGGGTCTTGGGCTTTGATCGCCCCTTCGTCTGTCTCGGGCTTTGGGGGGACGGGTCTCTGATGCTTCACAGTCGCTACTAAATGTTCTATTGGAGGAACCTTATTCACTTATGCATGCTCACAACCACACACAAATGGATGCAGGGATGTATAGTAGATGTATGTAGATGGGTATATAAATGAATATAAATATATATGTATGTATATTGTATATATATTTGTAGGTATGGGTATGTGTATTTATAGAAATCTATTGCAAGGTCATGAATATTATCAGTCTTTATGCTTGTATGTTTCGTTGTTGTGTTCTGTCATGTGCTTTGCAGGATTGTGGACGGAGGTTTGGTGTGTTTGCCTTGTGCTCTTTCTGTGGACAATTGTTGTTTTGTTGTCTCACTTTCTCTTTTCTTTCTTTCTCTCTATTAAAAAAAAATACATACGGTATTGGAGTGAGAGGATGGCTATAAGGTGTGAAGGGAGGCCATCTATAAATGGAAAAAAAAATGTGTCGCGTACGAAAGAGCTTTAAGGGGCTAGACTAGTGAGAGTTTGCTGCACTTACATCAAGTCAAAAGACTCTCATTCAGGACTCTTTCAAGACCAAGTCAGAAAGGAAAGAGGACTTACGGACAATCAGAGAGTCGACTCCATCGAGGACCCCGCCAGAGTTGAAAAAATAAAAGCCGTGAGCTCCGCACCGCCATTATGAGTGACAGAAGCCTTCCCGCGTCAGGTTGGTTGCTAAGCTAACACGCTAACAGATTCAGCACCTCCAACTAAATAAACCCCGTGAGCTATGAAACAGAAATTCTGCACATAAAGGAACTCTTTCACACACGTTTGTGTGAACGTTTTAGAAGAGTAAGAAGCTGTTTGGAAGCTCACAGTTTGTGTGTAAAGATTTAAAAGTAAAATAAACGGACAAGATGGCGGTCGAAGGTGAAGTTACGCATGTTGGCCAGAAAAGGGAGCCAAAGCCCATAGAACAAGCTCTAGATGACAAAATCACCAGATTAAAAGGAGAAAGAAGGGGAAAGCTGTCACAGTTGACAAAAGAGAAGAATAACATTAACCGTGCTTACATCTATTTTCAATTCGAATTTTGAGCGAATTTTTAAAATTTCGCAAAAATGTAAATAAAAATTAATGCAAATCAGAAGTGTTTCCATCAACTGGCTTGAAGCGAATCTACCAGGCCACGCAAAGAGGCATTGACAGCCAAGATGGCGGCTGAGCAGAGTGGATGTTTTTAGTCGGGCTCCTGCCAGTACTACCTCCAAAGGAGTATTTGGAGAGCTTGTACTTGCAGTTTTTTGCGCTGGATATGCAGAGAGGAGCGCTGAAAAAGCTGCGGAAATTGGACTGGAACATGCGATTCAGAATTATGAATCTACAAGCCAACGTGTCCGTGAGTTTTTGCCGAGAGTTAGCCTAGCGTAGCTACGGGAGGTGCTTTGTTGCAGCGAAAGAATACAACAAAGCACGCTACAGTGGTAGCGCGGTGGTACACGTGGGCCGAGCGCCGTGAACGCCGCCTGGAGTTTGTGGACCGAGCGTCGTGAACACCGCCTGGAGTTTCGAGCTGGGCCGAGCGCCGCGAGTGGGCCGAGAGCCGTGAACGCCACCTGGGGCTTCGAGCTGGACCGAGCGCCGCGAGTTGGCCGAGAGCCGTGAATGCCACCTGGGGCTTCGAGCTGGGACGAGCGCCGTGAGCAAGCCAGGGGACCGCCACCTGGGGCCGGGCTGGTGTCGGAGCTGCGTCTGGAGATATTGGAGCTACGTGCTGTGCTAACTGGGCTACATCGGATCTAGTGAGCAAAACCTCTTCGGATAATAGAGCTGATTGCTGCAGGCTGCTGAAACCGTGAGTTCTGTTCTAATAACTGCTGATCTGGGTGCACCATCGTTAGGCCTGTGAGCCTCGTGGAAGGACCACGTGGTTCAGCAAACAAACCAGAGACCTGCTACCATTAGATTACAAACTCTGTAAGTATGACGAGAAGTAAAGGACAAAAGTCACCAGACTCTGTAAATATGAGAAATAGAGGACAAAAGTCACCAGACCCAGAGGGAAACAACTCAGTAGAAATGCAAGACTTTAAAGAATCACTCAACTTTATGAGTGGACAAATAGAAAATTTAACAAAAAAAATGGATTCCCAGGCCGGTCTGGTTAAAGAAATAAGAGAACTGAAAGAACTGATAATTAGTAAAGACAATAAAATTGCTGAACTAGAACGAAAAATAGAGGACTTAGAACAATACACAAAGCAAGACAACGTGGTGATCTCAGGACTTGATGTTAGTACCGTATTCGTCGGCATATAAGTCGCACCGGAGTATAAGTCGCACCAACCTAATTATGCCCAATTAAATGGAAAAATCAACGTATAAGTCGCACCGGCCTATAAGTCGCACCGGCCTATAGGTCGCACCTCACGTGAACTGGTGTTTTGCCCAAAATGGACTGGCTGCCAAATTGTTTGGAAGGACTTTTGACAAGATTATCACATAAAAACTACAGTATTTTGTTTGATGTGTCTTAGTTGAACTTTTCATTAATAAATGAACATTATTTTGGACTGGCTGCCAAATTGTTTGGAAGGACTTTTGACAAGATTATCACATAAAAACTACAGTATTTTGTTTGATGTGTCTTAGTTGAACTTTTCATTAATAAATGAACATAATTTTTGTATATTTTGTGTCTTTCATCATTTATCTTTAAAGATAAACACATAAAAATATATTTTTATTAGCTGACATTACAGTAAAAAACGTGTCTCAGTTTAAAATGATGACAGAAACAGATACTGTATTTATTTTATGGTTTTTATTTATTTATTCAAAACCATTGAAGTCTTCATCTTCTGTGTCACTGCACCATTTTTGGACCAGGCAGATGTCAACAGTGTAGGTACTGTAAAGGGTTTCTTAGCGCCCATAGCGGCCGAAACTGGTACTGCACCATTTTTGGAGTTTTTGACC